>JAQPPZ010008195.1:0-16552 GCA_028583015.1 Wollemia nobilis
AGGGAATTTTGGCCTTCTTTTCATTCGACTAAAACCTTAGCTAAGCCTAAAATCTTAAGCTTTGCAAATGGGACCCCATCATCATCTTGAATGTGAGTGTAAGAAAACCAAGATTCCATGTCCAATTGAAAAGGTTGCAAATCCAATTGAAATTATTTATTCATGAGTGTGGAACATATAGGCTTGGAAGTACCCAAAGAATACATAACCATCTCCACAAAATCCTCACGTATGGCAAAAGATGAGGGAAGAGATAAGATAAGCTAAATGTAACTTAACAAATCATATCCTAACCAAATATGCAACAAAATGTGCAAGCGTAGCTAAAATAGCTATATATTATATTAACTTAACTAATCCTAACAAATGCTTCTAAATGCCAACTAGTTGCCAACTAGTGCATACGAAGTGTACATGAGAATATGAGGACTTACATTACAATTTTCGTAAGAAATAAAACTATGTAAACCTAGCTAGGAAGAAATATGGGTCATGTGAGTGAACAAACATCAATCCTAATCAACAAGATCCAAGTGATGAGAACTACTTCATTGAATCTACAACAAACATATCAACATCATGTTCATTAGATGATGAGGGTATGATCATGGTTTTTGCATCCCTCTCTAATGATGAAAAATGGTTCATCGTACTTTGCAACACCTTTGATCAATATCAACTATCACCTTTATGGTAAGATTTGACAATTTTATTAGTTATCCAAAAGGAAGAAGTTACCCTACCAAAAAATTGGTAATTCTTAGTCTAGGCAAAGGAACAAGAAAATAGTAGAGCCACAAAGCAACTTGAATTGGAAGTTTTAGTTATCTTATAGGATACTTAGGATGAACTATATGTTGCAACATGGAGCGATCAAAAACTATAGGTGATGCAATTTGAAAATATGATAATAAGAAGCTTATAGAATGTAGTACATATGACTTCAAGCTTACAATGGGATATTTATTCATAGTTTTGAGAGGATGGAGTCAAATTATACCCAATTTATTGCAAACGAGTATTTTTCCTAAAGAGAAAGAATAATAATTGCTATATATTGATCAATCTAAGGGTCCTATCTTCATATCAATTCATTCTTTGGAACAAGCATTATATGTTCCCAAGGATTTGAAAGAGCCCAAGTTTCAAGGCAACAACTTCTTTTGAGAAAATTCAAATCCCACTATGAGAGGATATAGAAAGGGATATCATGGTGCATTGTGCATAAGTATTGCATTCCTATGTATAGAGTCCTTGCTTAGTTTCTTGCAACAATATGAAAGGATAGTTTTTTGCATTGCCAATAAATATTTTTATTAAATTCTAATTGTTTTTTATATTCGTTGGTTAGGTTGCATATAGTACCTAGATTGTTTCTTATAAATAGTTTATCTATGCAAATTACTTAGTGCTATATACAACTGAATCCATTCCTAATAGATAAATCATTATTTCTCTAGGTTTGAACAACATAGTATACATGCTAACCCATAAAGTCACCAAGAATTTAATGAATTTTATTCACTACCTTCAATTATGAGTTTTTGCTCAAATTTGGCTATTCAACATGTTGATAGGGAACTATTTGAATAACTTTAAAGTTAAACTTAAAATTATAGTCCTTGGCTAGAAGCAAATCTAGTAGTGAGAAGCTAAAGAGTCACTCTAAGAGCCACTTCAACACCATCTCATTCAAAATCGATCATATCGAGCAAATCAAATTTATAATCTCAATACTTCAAGGCGTTTGGAAGTAGCCTGAAATTTTCAAAAATTATTGAGTGAATAGGATTCCCAAGGACATGCTTTGTAAGGGTTAAAAGTGATTTAGAAACATTTAAATTACCAATTTGTTTTGAGATTTAAAAATCAAACCATTCAAATTTTTGAAATCTTGTCTTTATTAATTGATCCAAATCTTATTCAATTTGCTTGGAAATAAAACAAATCACCTCATTGATGAGCACCAGAAATGCTCATATTTTGTACATATTTCTTTGATCAATATGCGGCTGTATAATAAGGATTGCATACTTTTATGAATGATTATATAGATATTTGATATAATTATGCGTGTTATCTAATTTGTGTGTTTTTAGTATGTTTTGTGGAATTACAGTTGATTTAGTTAGATTTGGAACAGTCGAGGTCTTTTGATGGACCTGGCACTTTATCGGGGGTCAATGTAGAGAACATAGGCGCCTCCCTGCAACCGAAAGGCACCAAGGGAACAAGCGCCTCCCTGCAATTGGAAGGCGCCAACTGAATACGAGCCCCTCCTTGCAGTCGAAAGGTGCCAACTGAATGCAAGCGCCTCCCTGCAGTCAGAAGGTGCCAAAATGAATATGAGTGCCTCCCTACAGTCGAAAGGTTCCACCTGAATGTGAGTGCCTCCCTACAGTCAAAAGGCACCAACTGAATGCGAGCGCCTCCTTGCAATCGAAAGGTGCCAACTGAATGTGAGCGCCTCCCTACAACCGAAAGGCGCCAACCAAAGACAAGCGCCTCCCCACAGTCGGAAGGTGCCAACAGAAGGCAAGCACCTCCCCACAGCTGGAAGGCGCTAATAGAAGGCAAGCGCCTCCCCACATTCGAAAGGCACTAATAGAAGGCAAGCACCTCCCTACAACCAGAAGGCACCACGATAACAAGGTACCTTCCTCATAAGGAAGGCACCGCTGATTCTTTGCCCGTTGACCAGATTTGAACGACATGGATGACAACAGTTGGTGCAGTTCCAGATCTACATCATGCAGAGCTAAATTGGAGATAGCACCAACGTATCAAAACATCTTATTGATGTCAGGCAAAGCATGAACCGAAATGAACATGTCGCCATCAAAACAGAATGCCAGACATCGATTGCATTCGCCAGACTATTCTAATTTAGTCTGGGAAGAATCGACTGTTGTAACCACTTCTATAACAGAAGTTCTATGGGTGTGTTATATAAACACACGCAGATCATTCTGAAAGATATATAGAAATAATTAATAAAGATCCATTTAGAGTTGCAGAAGATAGATTGTAATACGTTGATAAATATATTACAGTTCCAAAAGTTCTAAAGCGCGTGTTCGATAGGGAAGAAGCTGCTGGAGTCTGGGCCCACTCCAAGCCAGTATTTCTTCCCCATTTCCTTTTTGTTTATTTATTTTAATTAGTTTAATGCTTTCATAGGAATGTTCATTGGTTTGCTAGTCCCAGTATTTTGCAGTAGATTTATTTTCAGGAATGTATACATGATTTATTTTTGTAGATTTAATTCTGTTCTTCTTATGTAATTTATTGAGGAGTGCGGGAATGATTGAAAACCATTTCAAGAACACCCCCCAAAATGTAGGATTAGCAGATTCACCTCCAGTGGTATTGTAGTAACCTAATTCCGACTCTTCGCAAGTTTAAGAAGCTCCCTGGGTTGATAATTAAATGCATGGGCATGTGAAAAAAATAGGAAACCATTCACCTTGTTTGGCTCGCAACATTTTGGCGCCATTGCCGAGGAAGAGTCTTAATTAGATTACTTACAATACCCTAAAACCTTCCATCTGACCTTGTATGAGTTCTTCGAGAAGAAGAGGACCTGACGGTTGCTTTATAAGAACTAATCCATCAAGACCTGAGTCAGCCGAGCATTTTGGATTTGAGTTAGACTCGCTCGAACCTACCAACAGTCCATTGGAGTGAGGAACCGCACTTTGTGCAAAGTGCCGCCTCATCCCATCAACAAGGGGATGAACGAATCATCATAAATCCCCTGTTTAATAGGACTCCTCTAGAGGAAGCCCTGTTGTGGAAGGTTGTGGAGGATCAGACGATCTCGCCAGACAACCTTAGAGCATTGACTCAAAAAGTTTTAAACGACCGGAAGGCCATAAAAGCTGCATTAGAAACCACATTTCCCAAAAAAATGGTAGATAACGATGAAGTCTCATCTGGATTTAGTTTCCAAATAGAGGAGGAGTAGGAGATACCAAAATAAAAAACATATCCCCTGCTCACCTTTTGTCCTTCAGAGGACACCCGAATGAGGACCCTGACCTGTTTTTATTCAAGTTTGATGTTTTGTGCGGGTATGTGGATTACAAATCAAACACGTAGAAGTTGAAATTATTTCCTTCTACATTAGACGATGCAGCTCTGCAATGGTTCATCGGTCTGGGAGACAAACACATCACCAGCTAGGACCAGATGAAGAAGCTCTTTCTAGAGCAATATCAAGATTTCGGGAGAGCAAGAGACTCTAGGGAGGAGGTCCTGAGCATGAAACAAAGAGAAGATGAGTCTCTCGAGGAGTATTGGGAGAGATTCAATTTTAATCTTCAACGGTCCCCTCACTCGAAGCTATCTGATAAGTCCCTCAAAAGCATCTTCTTGAGGGGACTTACCAATGAGTCACTAGAGGCTCTCAAAATGATCTCTGGAGGTGATGTCTATCAGCATGCTATGGACGACATCCAAAAATTATGCCGAAACTACTCGAGAAGGCGAGGCAAAATCACCACCAGGACCATGAAGGTGATGCTTCAGTCACCAAAATAGAAATAGGCAACATGCTGGAGGATTTGAAGAGCGAAATGCTCTCATATCTAGCACTGTAGATGGATACACTGCTGTTAGAAAAGAAGAAACAAGAAAATGATGTAGCATTAGCCTATTTTTTCCCAAAATGCAGAGGAAGGCATGCAAAGAATGCATGTCTAGAAAACAAGGTCAGAATATGCGTAGTTTGCAGGTTGAATCATAAAACTCGATTGTGCCCACAACTACCCAGTAACTAGGAAGCGGCTGAGAGCATGGAGGCCTACTTCATAGGCAATAGGAAGAGTTGGCCATAGAACCCCATGGGGAATATACCAACCGGAATGCCATCATATGGGGGAGGGCCATACATGCACCAAGGACCCCCTCAACCACCTAATATGGGGTGGTGGGGACCATCACCCTGGACTAACGCACCCCCAACAACATTTTCGAATCAGCAGCCATGAATGCCATATCCATACCTTGGACAGCAGTGGAGAGGCCACAATGCATGGAATCAGACTCCACAAAGTGTAACGCCTGCTCATATCCAGCAGAATTTACCAGCATTGCCAGCAGCAAGACCTACGTAGCTACCAGCACAATTGACAGCAAACTCGAACAACAGAGTAAATCAGCTGGCATACAACATAGAAGGTGAGATGTATCATATGTACAATATTCAACTTAGATCAGGCAAGCAGCTAGGAGTAGAGACACCGCATCTGGTAGAAGAGGAGGAAGAAATAGTAGAGACACCTCCATTGGTAGAAGAGGAGGAAGAAATAGAGGAGACACCTCTGGTAGAAGAGGGAAAAGCACTTGAGAGAGCGGAGGCTCCATTTCCTAGCCGGCTACAGGAACAAAGAAAAACAACACAGCCAAAATTTGACATCTTGTCGAGCTTGAAGAATCTCATGGTGATAATCCCATTATTTCAAGCAATTCGAGATGTCCCCATTTACACCAAGGCAATTAGAGAAATGTGTCTAAGGATACCGAGACGAAAAGCTACCCAGACTATCAATGTCGTGGGTAAATTGGCAGATCTAATGATGGGTAGAACACATCATCCGAAGTATGCAAATCCAGGCAGCCCAGTGTTGACCGTAAAAATTGGAGGACATTCCCTGTCCAACACACTGGTTGACCTCGGGGCAGCCATCAACGTGATGCCTCAAGAGACCATGCAGAGGTTGCAGCTCACGAACCCGAATCCAACCACAACGAGTCTTGCGGTTAGCCGATAGATCAACCGTGTCATCGAAAGGGATGCTTGGAAGATGTGATCGTAGCCGTCGAGTGCATGGGAATATCCAAGCGATTTTTTAGTTTTGCAAACCAAGACCAAGTTGGGCAGTTACCTACTCATTTTAGGGAGGCCATGGGCGGCAACGGTGATGCTTACATCGGCCTACGGGATGGGCTAATGACCATCTCCAACGGGTAAAACATCAAAAGGCTGACCATTTCACCGCCAACTCAGTATATGGACTCGACAGAAGAACCCAGGATCACCGAGCATGGAACTACGGAATTGTCCATAATCCAACCGATGATGACCTTGGAGGAGGTGGCAGAAGAGGACGAGGATGGTGCTATCATGGATTTTCTCCGTGGAGAATCGTCCACCCCCACACCTGGATCGCCGTTGACTGGCACCCAAGATCGGCACATCCGAAAAATACACATTGGACTAGGGAGGATATTAAACGTCAACAACAGGTTGACACCCACACAGCTAGGAAAATTGGAAGAGCTTATGGTAAAACACTAGCAAGCATTTGCATGGGACTACGCATATATGCACGACATCAACCTGAAAATATGTACCCATCGGATTTATTTAGATGACTAGGCAACTCCTAGTCGACAGCCACAAAGAAGGATGAACCCAACAATGAAAGACATTGTCAAATAAGAACTGCACAAACTTCTGGCTATCGAATTCATATATCCGATTTTTGATAGTGAATGGGTATCACCATTAGTGGTGGTCCCCAAGAAGAACGGGAAATGGCGGATCTACGTGGACTACCGGGCATTGAACAAGGTGATTAAGAAAGACCACTTCCTGCTTCCATTCATCGATAAAGTCTTGGACACACTCTCAGGAAGAAAATACTTCTCCTTTTTGGATGGTTTTAGTGGTTACAACCAGATCTAGATAGGGGAAGAAGATCAAGATAAAACAACGTTCACCTATCCATGGGGAATGTTTGCCTATAAGGTATTGCCTTTTGGACTGTGCAACGCACCGACCACCTTTCAAAGGGCGGTGCTTAGCATATTCTCTGATATGATAGGAGACGGGTGGAAGTATACATGGATGACTTCACCGCCTATGGAGAAACCTTCGAGGAGGCAATGAAAAATTTGGAAAGAGTGCTCGACAGGAGCAAGGAAAATCATTTGTCCCTAAGTAATGAAAAATGTTTTATGATGATGCAGGAAGGCATCGTGTTGGGACACCACCTCTCTGCGGAAGGAATAAAAGTAGACAAGAGGAAGATCGAGGTCATCAGAGACCTACCTAGACCTAGAACACAGAAGGAGGTAAGAAGTTTCCTTGGATCAGTTGGGTACTACCGACGATTTATCGCCAAATTTAGTAAGATTGCCAAACCACTGCACGCCCTACTTTCTAAGGACGTAGAGTTCAATTGGGCGAGAGATTACGAAGAAGCGTTCCAATTGCTGAAAGAAAATTTGATATCTGCCCTGGTCTTGAGAGGACCGAATTGGGCCATACCGTTCCATATTTACTGCGATGCATCCAACGGTGCGATCGGAGCAGTCCTCGGGCAGAAAGACGACAAAGAATTTTATGCCATCTATTATGTCAGTAAAAACTTGGTGGGAGTAGAGCTCAACTATACAGTGACAAAAAAATAATTCCTCGCAGTTGTCCATGCAATAAACAAATTCTTCCACTATATAACGGGATACAAGGTCTTTGTCCATATGGACCACGTGGCTATCAGGTATCTGATGAGCAAGCCGACTATTGGTGGCAAAATTATCAGATGGCTATTGCTATTGCAGGAATTCGACATCACTATAGTCGATAAACCGAGTAAGGGCAACATCGTGGCTGATTTTCTGTCCAGATTGATACCAGCAGATCATCAAGCAGTGGAAGATCAGTTTCTGAATGAACATCTATTCGCTATTAGTGAACAAACTTTGTGGTATGCAGACATAGCCAATTACTTGGCCACCGGAAGGACCTCACCTGCTCTCTCCTACCGAGAAAAGCAGGTGGTCATAGAGAAGAGCACATAATTCCTTTGGATGGATGGTCTCCTATTTAAAATAGGACAGGAAAAAATTATAAGAAGATGCGTAGCAGAATAGGAGTTTTCAGAAGTGCTCAAGGCATGTCACGATGAGCCATGCGGAGGACACTTTGCAGGGAAATGAACTGCCTACAAAATCCTGTAGGCTGGGTATTTTTGGCCCACTCTGTTCAAGGACGCGACATCGTATACCAATAAGTGTGACGAGTGCCAGAGGATGGGTAGACCAACCCATCGAGATGAAATGCCCCTGCAGCCCCAGGTACAGCTAGAACATTTCGATAAATGGGGCATGGAATTCATGGGACCATTTAATCCACCTTCGATGGGAAGGAGGTTTATTCTGGTCTACATGGATTACATCACCAAATGGGTGGAAGTGGAGGCATTAAGGGACTCAAAGGAAAGAACAGTCACCGATTTCTTATTTGCCCATATTTTCACACGATTTGGGGTTCCTTAGGAGATAACAACAGACCAAGGGCCCCAATTCACCTCCAAATTGATTGAGGAGCTGATGGAGCAGTATAGAGTTCGGCACAATAAAACCACACCTTATCATCTGCAGGCGAACGAGCAAGTAGAAGTGACAAACAGGGAGATAGAAAACATCCTGACCAAAACTGTGCAACAACACAAGAAAGATTGGGCCACACGGTTGTCGGAGGTAGTTTGGGCATACAACACCACGTGGAAATCCACCATAGGATGCACACCTTTCCAATTGGTCTATGGGAAAAATGCGATGATGCCCATCGAGTTCGAAATCAAAACTTTGAGGACGGATTCAAAATTAAATTTGAGCTTGGACGAAGCTCAAACACAGAGGATTCGCCAACTAGATCGACTGGACGAAATCCGACTGGATGCTTTGCAAAGGACAAAGATTATACAGAAGCAGAGAAAGAAGTGGCATGATAACCACATCAAGCTAAAGAAGTTCTAGGTAGGGGAATGGGTATTGTTGTATGATTCCTGGTTCTAGGAAAGGAAGGGCAAACTTATGCAGAGGTGGATGGGGCCGTATGAGGTGGCAGAGCTCATTAGGAATGGGGTGGTGTACGTTAAGACAATTGACGACAGCAACACCATGTTCACAGTCAATGGCCACTGACTATGCCCCTATAATACGTTCGAAATGTTACCGGTGGGATCCAGAGTAGGCGTGGGGGAGACCCCATATTGCTAGATCTGGACTGAACTCTCACAGGTGAAATGGTGGGTATGAAAGTGCTCACCCAAATTTTGTAGTTAATATAGTTTTTTTTTTTTTGTAATGTGTGTTTTTGTAGGGACGACGCCCGCATGCAAGCTGTAGGCATCTTAATCCAAGGCCTAACAGGCATGGAATGCTTCTAACTGCCTTTATTTTCCTTTCTTTTTCGGTTGCTTTTTATAGGTGGAGGACCTGAAAGCACGAGGGATAGGTATCTGGGAAACCAGGCCTGATTCGGTTCAGCATTCCAACACCAGCTCGTAGGTAGAATCTGGGCAACATGAAAAAACTGGGAAGGTTTGATCACCCTTTTTCCAGTCAAATCGTCGTCCAGAAGAAGGCGCCTTACTGCATCCAAAAGGCGCCAAGTCCAGAAGAAGGCGCCTTACTGCATCCAAAAGGTGCCAAGTCCACAAGAAGGCACCTTACTACATCCAAAAGAAGGCACCAATACCAGAAGAAGGTGCCTTACTACACCCGAAAGGCACCCATACAGAAGAATGCACCTTACTACATCTAGTCAAAAGGCACCAAGTCCAGAAGAAGGCACCTTGCTGCACCCGAAAGGAACCCATCCAGAAGAAGGTGCCTTACTGCATCTGAAAGATGCCCATACAGAAGAAGGCACCTTACTGCATTCGGTTGGAAGGCGCCAAGTCCACAAGAAGGCGCCTTACTGCACCCGAAAGGCGCCCATCCAGAAGAAGGCGCCTTACTGCATCTGGAAGGCGCCAAATCGGAACACAACTCCTTCCATCCATTCAGAAGTTCTAAAAAAAAAAAATGAAAAAAATACATATGTAGACGCCTTCCATGGCAGGAAGGCACCAAATAAAAAAAAAAATAGCCAGCTGAATACGCCTTCCAACATCAGGAAGGCACATTCATCCAACCGAATACGCCTTCCAACATCAGGAAGGCACATTCATCAATACGAACACCTTCCAACATCGGGAATGCACGAACCAGAATGAGGTGCCTCCCACATTGGGAAGATGCTTGTAGACAAAAGCGCCCTCCATCGCCAGACGATAGCCAATCAGAGGCACTTCCTGCAGCCGGAAGGCGCATTCGTTCAACGAAAAGCACTGAAAACATTGGAAAGGTGCTACAAAGGCACCATCCACATGGGGAAGGTACCAAAGAACGCCTTTCACGTACAACATTTACATCTATCGGATGCCTCGAGCGAAATGAAGCATTGCATGAATAAGCGACATCAAATGACCATACCCCTCCCTCATGTCACAAGTTAGCAAATCAGCGGCTACCACGACAACTAGAACGTCGAATCAGGTACGCGCATATTAAATCAAATCGTTTATATAATTATTTATAAATACGCAGTACTAAAAAGATATCGTTGTCATAGAGATCGTATCCCCCCCATAGCTGAAATCGCGTGCCAATGATAGGGCGTCTTCCATAACTGCTAGGGTTAGGCATATTTTCTATAAGAAGGCACCTTCCTGAAGAAGGAAGGACAAAAAAAATACAACAGAAGGCGCCATGGGAGGAAGGTCCAAGAACCACACGGTAAAGAAGAACGAACCCAGTGATACTGATGGGATCAGAGGGGTAGTGAAGACCCAATTCGAAGCCGAGGGGTGGCTCGAATACTGCACCTTGGTCAGTCAAGGCCAGGACGTGGAGGAAGCTAGAGAATTCGTCGCCTCTTTGAGGGGCGATGCAGCCCAAGTACGAGGGATGGAAATTCCAGTCACCCCTGAGTTCATCTCATAGGTGACTGGATTGCCTCTCACGGGGGAATGTACATACAAGGGAGGAGTGTTAAAACTATACGCCGAAATATTACTACCGAGAGAAAATGTGCAGATAGACAGGGAGGGGTTACTCAAAAATAGTCTTCCCATGAATATACGAAAGATGTTTGATCAGATTGCTCGATTCTTCACATGCACAGGGAAGTATACCCATCTGTACCTTAATCATGTGCACTTCCTCAATCACCTAGTGCATGGGAGGAAATTAAATATACCTTTCTACTTGGTGAATGCTCTGAAATATGAAGTGGCTCGATACCAGAAGGGGGCACTGTCCGCCTTAGCCCACATGGGATGATATCGGCATTGGTCTGCCATGCAGAAGCACAAGGACAGAATCACGACGCAGAGGGAGATGGCAACCAATTAGAGCAACACAACGCGGTTGTCGAATTAGGGCAAGACGAAGCATCCCCTACAGAGGATATAACAAACATTGGGCAATTGGCGTTGCCCTATTTTCTAGGAGGAGCAGAGCAGTCATCGATGCTTGAAGACATAGAGGACAGAGGGTATTCCCCAGTGCCCGAGTATGAGGAAGAAGAAGCGCCACTCGCTGGTGGTGAGGATGAACCAATCCCTAGGAGGAAACATCTACGATGATTCCTCTCGATAGAGGAAGGACAGAGTGACCCGGAGATAGACGTTGCCACCCAAACCCTCCGAGAATTAACGAACCGGAGCCCATGAAATGAAGGAACTTCTAGGAGTAACGACCAGATTGATGCGACCTTGGAGGAGGCACTCGAATGGCAAACTGATTGCTGGATGGCACAACAGACTTTGGAAGATTGCCAAAACCAGCATAAAAGGGAATTGAAGGAAAGGGATAGATGAATCGCTCAGCTCGAGCAGCTAGTCTGACAGTTGCAGGAGGAAAATCAAATACTTCAGGACAGAGGAACAGCAAGATAGGAGGCGTCCACTCAGACTGATTGGGCAGAACAAGTGCCGACGGACTCTCCCACATCCGTCGAATGAGTATTCTCTTCGGGGGAGATTTGACTGGACACCTGACAGAGTAGCTCGGAGGCAGGGGAGGATTCCTCTATTTTTAGGGGTGAAAAGGAAAGAAGTCCTACGATGCCCCTTGTCATTGTACTGAGTGACACAAAGCAGGACGAAGGTCTCCAGCAACAGATAAGACCAAAGGATAAGGAGGACCTCCCCAGGCCTGAAGAAGGAGAAGAGCCTAAGGGGTCGACACCAGGTAGACAAGAGAACGAAGGATCACCCCCAAAGATAGTAGCACAGTCGATCCTTCGAAGTAAAGAGAAGTCCCCAAAGGAGAAAGAAGAGACCCCGGTCCGAGCCGCCACATTTTCTACAGAGGCCAAGGCAAAGAGGCCCAGGACGGCTCGACAAAAGGCGAAAGTGACCTTCATCGAGTCAGAGGAGGACAAATGGGACATGTAGCTGTTCGTCGAAAGGCAAAAATATTTTGAGCAGCTACGCAACGAAATGAAAGCAGCCAAGGAGGCCAGGAAGGCATACTCAAGGGTAAAAGGAGATTCTGGCATCTACGTCAATCCGATAGAAGACAACCAGTTTTGGGACATCTATGGTTCATCTCGAGGGCAGCCTTCCATGATGAGGAGGTACTTGGAATGGTGGGGAGTATATGGCCCACAATTGGAGGACACGGTGATTGCAAAGGAGAATACAGGGCTTACCCCTGAAGCGATCGGATTATACAAGGCCCAAGTAGTGCCTTCCAGAGGGGATAACTCGGATATCCCTCTGGCAATGGTCAGACCTCCAGACACTGACCTCTGGAAAGCTATCGAAGCTGCATTTCAATCGGCAAGAACAACGCTGGCTAGACCACCACCAGTAGCGGCCAGAACAAGAAGAGGACAATTGACAGCCGCAATTTCCCATAGGCAAAGGCGAACCACACCTTCAAATGCCAACACGAAAAGATAGACTCGGTCCGTAGGGGCAGTAGAATCCTCCAAGAGATGGCGACGATGAAAAGTCAGAGGGCTACCTGCAGCTTGGATGCCACGAGGGCATGGCATATGTTAGGCATGGGGGGATGATGAGCACCAGAAATGCTCATATTTTGTACATATTTCTTTGATCAATATACGGCTGTATAATAAGGATTGCGTACTTTTATGAATGATTATATAGATATTTGATATAATTATGCGTGTTATCTAATTTATGTGTTTTTAGTATGTTTTGTGGAATTGCAGTTGATTTAGTTAGATTTGGAACAGTCGAGGTCTTTTGATGGACTTGGCACTTTATCGGGGGTCAATGTAGAGAACATAGGCGCATCCTTGCAACCAAAAGGCACCAAGGGAACAAGCGCCTCCCTGAAATCGAAAGGTGCCAACTGAATACAAGCGCATCCTTGTAGTCAGAAGGTGCCAATTGAATGCAAGTGCCTCCCTGCAGTCAGAAGGCACCAAATTGAATACGAGTGCCTCCCTACAGTCAGAAGGCACCACCTAAATGTGAGCACCTCCCTGCAGTCGGAAGGTGCCAACTAAATGCGAGCGCCTCCCTGCAGTCGGAAGGCACCAACTGAATGCGAGTGCCTCCCTGCAATCAGAAGGTGCCAACCAAAGACAAGCACCTCCCCACAGTTGGAAGGCGCCAATAGAAGGCAAGCACCTCCCCACAATCGAAAGGCGCTAATAGAATGCAAGCCCCTCCCCACAGTCGAAAGGTGCTAATAGAAGGCAAGCGTCTCCCTACAACCAGAAGGTGCCGTGATAACAAGGTACCTTCCTCATAAGGAAGGTGCCGCTAATTCTTTGCCCGTTGACCAGATTTGAACGATGTGGACAGCAACGGCTGGTGCAGTTCCAGATCTGCGTCATGCAGAGCTAAATTGGAGATAGCACCAATGTATCAAAACGTCTTACTAATGCCAGGCAAAGCATGAATTGAAACGAACATGCCGCCATCAAAATAGAATGCCAGACATCGATTACATTCACTAGACTGTTCTAATTTAGTCTGGGAAGAATCGACTGTTGTAACCACTTCTGTAACAGAAGTTTTGCGGGTGTGTTATATAAACACACGCAGATCGTTTTGAAAGATATATAGAAATAATTAATAAAGATCCATTTAGAGTTGCATAAGATAGATTGTAATACGTTGATAAATATATTACAGTTCCAGAAGTTCTAAAGCGCGTGTTCGATCGGGAAGAAGTTCTTTGGAGCACGGGCCCACTCCAAGCCAGTATTTCTTCCCCATTTCCTTTTTGTTTATTTATTTTAATTAGTTTATTGCTTTCATAGGAATGTTCATTGGTTTGATAGTCCCAGTATTTTGCAGTAGATTTATTTTTAGGAATGTATACATGATTTATTTTTGTAGATTTAATTTTGTTCTTCTTACGTAATTTATTGATGAGTGTGGGAATGATTGACAACCATTTCAAGAACACCCCCAAAAATGTAGGATTAGCAGATTCACCTCCAGTGGTATTGTAGTAACCTAATTCCGACTCTTCGCAAGTTTACGAAGCTCCCTGGGTTGATAATTAAATGCATGGGCATGTGACAAAAATAGGAAACCATTCACCTTGTTTGGCCCGCAACACTCATCAAAGCAAATAGTTCAAAAGGTCCCACAACCACAAGATATAAAACAAGGTGTTTCAAACTCAAGATTTATTGTATTTGTTTCCTATAACTTTATTTTAAATTTTACATAAATTAGCATCAAGGTCATCCACTTGCCATTAACAAGCACAAATGCCTTTAAGGTTACCAATAAGCTATTTAGAGCATTACTTCAATAATTGGTGTAATTTGTAGTTGTAAAATCATCAATGAGTAGATTTTTCAACAATACTTGTTTGATTAAGCAGTTCAAAAGACAACTAGTTTCGAAGGGAAAACGTGACAAAGGATTAAATATTTAGATCACCACTAACACTAGATATGAGATTCAAGGATAGATTTTGATGAAATATAACATACCAAATGCACAATCATACCTGATAAAAGGAATATATAATAGAACATAAATGAATAAATAGTTAGATCATGATGAGATCATATCCAAAGGATTTCCCCTAAGCAAAATTAACTTTGTAGTCCAACAAATAAGGCAAAACAATATAGAAAAATGGACCTAAATAGAGAGAATGATTTTAGTTTCAAAAACCAAATTCTTTTATTGCTAGAGATCTAGCATGATACCTACCATAGATTTTCTTTGATATAAGTAGTTACAATCTTTGAATAGGCTAGGTTAATCTAATCATGAGTACATTTTACCACCCAAGCTTAGTAATTGGGTGAGAGTTTGGTTAAAAATAAGTTCCTACAAGCATATTTTAGGGGTTAACACATTAGCATTTTCTAGATTGACTTGTGAATTGTTGAGTTCTTAAGCCTCCCCTAATAGCTTTTGATTTGCAATAGAATACTATATAAAACAAATCATTCATGATGTAAGACAATCTCTTTTGCATAAGAAACAAATATGTTTTTGTGTTTCACATGTCTATCTACTCTACCTTGTTAGCAACTCCATACTTTCCTCACAAGATCTCATAATATATCAAGAATAAATATTCACACAATTACATATATTCAATCTATGATAATAACTCTTAAAAAATATTATTGATGAATATATATCTACTTAAGCAATGCAAATACAATGTATTACAAAAGTTTTTTTATCATAATTACAATGCTTTGTCTTCAATATATACACATTGTATATGAGAATTTTCACATTCACAAGAATCTTGACCTTTCTACTTTCAACAAACTATTCATCTCCTCAAGCATGCAAGAGATCTAACAGTTCATATTTCTCATAAGAGATATACCACATAATAGTAAATATATTATTGATTCCACCTATCCACATAAGTACAAAGAGTCTAATGATTGCACATACTAAAAAATAAAATTTTACATAACTCCATACTTACATGACATCTCACTTACATAACTTCATACTTACATGATACCTACTATATATACTCAAATATTAATCACACTCTAAACTAAACTATTTACATTTTACTTATAATATTCTTGCAAGTTACCAAATAACGTAATACTTCCAAAACCCCCCATATTACATTATTTGGTATGAAGGTATTTTTCCTTCATGTGCTTTCAATCATTCATGCTAGTCTTGGTCTTTTTATTCTGACTCCTGTACTCCTTCAAGTTCGGGTATTGAATATGTTCTTTATATTTATTCAAATGGTACCTGTTTCTATCATAATATTGATAGTATTTGTCACCTGTACCTATCACACTTCTAAGCAAGTCATCACAATAATATAGTCCATCATTGATATCAATATTATCCTTGATACCCTTGCTATTATTTGAATCCCATGGCTCATTACCTCTAAAAGTATTATTATCAAACTTCTTATCAATGCTCTCAAATGTAGGATGTAACAATTCATCATTTTTAGGTCCGAGGTGTAGAACAATTGATTCATCCAAAACCCATAATGGGGGCAGAGGTCCAAGGTTCAAATCTCGGGCCTCGTCGGACTGAACGCTTGTCCCTTTCTTGGTGCTTTCAGCGACGTAAAAGATTTAAAATGATTATGGCATGGTGGTTATAGGGGCGGACTGCGCAAAGATCTGTGTGGTGGCTTCTAGGGCGGACAATGCTGAATACTATGGTGGCCATAAAAAGCTGGACAACCTACCCGTATTCGTGGCGGCTACCGATTCCACCATGTAAATTCAAAAAAAAAAAAAACAATTCCTTGGAAA
>JAQPPZ010008196.1:0-14046 GCA_028583015.1 Wollemia nobilis
ATTAAACCAACCACTTTCGAAAATGAAACCACAATCAATCCTTTTCTCTCCAATGATATTTTCAAAAATCAATCACCCAATCAATTCAATGGAGAATATTACCCATACCTGAGAAGATGTCTTGACAAGCGGGAGAGCGGAGGATGTCGATGGGCGGGAAGTCTATAGGGGAGATCGGGAGCGGCGGTGGTTCGGTTCTTGGACGCAGCGGAGCAATCGGAGGGCATCAAGAATCCGGTGGAGCGGAAATGCCCGGGCCCATTGAAGATGACCGGGCTGGCAACGGTATTGGTCGAGGTAAGGACCCACCAGACAAAGGGGGTGGTGGGGCTCAAAAGTCTTATGCCCAGGCAGCGGCCTCAGAAACCCTAAACGGGTTTTTTACCAAAGAGTTGTTTTCGGTTGGGGATGAGTTGGACATCCCGACGGAAGTTCTTTCAAGCTTCATGGAGTTTGAGAAATTTACCCTAATAGGTAAATTCATTGGAGGTCGTCCCGACATGGAAACTATCCAAAAATGGGCAGCAAGCAAATGGAGGACTTCTGGGCATTTGGAGCTGGCGGCCCTATCCCGAGGTTTTTTTGCCATTAGATTGAACAATAAGGAGGATTACTGTAAAATTTTGGCTGGCGGGCCATGGTTTTTGGGCCGCAAAAGTTTATTTCTCAGGAAGTGGGACATGGATTTCAGTCCGGAGACCCAGAACATCAACATTGCCCCAATATGGGTTAGGCTCCCGAATCTTCCCCTCTTTGGCTGGCATGAAAATGTCATAAGAGGTATTGCGCGTTCCATTGGGGAGTTGGTCACCATTGACCCTCCCACCCGAGCTCGAACAAGGTTCGTCCAGGCCCGATTTTGCGTTCTGGCAGATTTGGAGGCAGAACTCCCAACTTCCATCACTCTTCGGTCTGGAGGTACCATTCTTCATAAACAAGCAATTGTCTATGAAAATAGACCAGCTTTCTGCACCCAGTGTCGGTCCCAAGGGCACCTCCGAGTCCCAGTGTCCTCTTCAAAAATTGGGAAAATAGAAACGTGAAAACGACAACCCCCTGGAGCACAAGGAAGATCAGGCAAAGCAACCACATCTCCCAGACGCGAAGGGCCATGGATCCCCAGGCCCCTCTAGAGATTGTGGCGGACTCTCTCAGCCTGAAGAGAATCCCTCTCTCCAATCGGACCCCGAGCATCTTGAGGCTGACAACCAACAAGGAGCAGACTCCCACTTGGAAAGTGAACCGCAGGAAGAGATGGAACGGACACCTTCCCAAGTTTTGACTCAAGTTGTTCCTCTGCTCCAAGATACGGGTCATCCCGATTTCAGTCAATCGCAGACGCTGCTAGAAGATTACCTCTTAGGAAGGAGGGGTGAACAGTCCGGTCACATTAGCCCCCGAAATACGAGGAGCCGAAAGCAAAGTGTGGATTTTGGTAGTGAGAGGAAGCAGGGCCGTCCTCCTAACAAGGAAAGGCGAGACAAAGAGACTGCAACTGACGTTGCAAATGGAACCCAGCGTTTGTTGGTTCTGGATGACTGTGACACACAGTCGGACGAAGCACATGCATCAAAACCTCCCCCTCAACAAGGAAGGGGAGGCAAGAAAAACTTCAAACTGTCCAGATGAAAGTCCTCTCATGGAATGTGAGAGGACTCGAACGGTGCGACCAAGCGAAGGTTAGTGGCTGATCTCCGTAGGAGGATTAACCCTTCTATCCTTATTTTGCAAGATACCAAGCTTGATGCTATCTCCTCTGACAAAGTGGCGAAGGCCATTTGGGCCAAGGCAAATTGTCTGTCCAGCCCTACAGTGGGAACAGTGGGAGGACTCATGGTTCTGTGGGACCCTTCGAGGTTTGAGGGCAGCTTGCTGTCAACTTCCAACAGAATCATCAATGTACTGTTCCAGTCCAAAACCTCCAATTTTTCCTGGATTATGTCCAACGTTTATGCTTCAAATTCTGCCACAGAGAGAGCAAAAATGTGGAAAGCTATCTCTATGATGAGGGAGAATTTTAGCAACTTTCCCTGGGTTTTAGGGGGTGACTTCAATTGTCCCCTTCATCCTTCGGAGAAAAAAGGAGGGTCTGACCACTCTAGCCGCAGCTTGGAAGATTTCAGAGATTTTGTCTCTGCTAATGGACTGCTTGACATCGAACTCAAAGGGGCTTCCTTCACTTGGAGTAACAGAAGGATTGGGGGCGGTTTGATTCAAGTCAAACTTGACAGATTCTTCATTTCCCCAGAAGCCATTCCCATCCTTGGCGGGGCTATCCTTTCGGCTCTTCCAAGGATTGGGTCTGACCATAACCCTATTTTCTTGGAGGCGAACGATGGGCCTATTTTTATGACCCCTTTCAGATTCGAATCCATGTGGATTTCCCACAAAGACTTCAAAGGATTGGTTTCAGGCGTGGTGGCAATCGAAGGTGGAAGGAAGCGCTCCTAAGAGAGTGGCTTTAAAGCTCAAAATGGTCAAAGAAAAACTGAAGATTTGGAACAAAGAGGTTTTTGGCAACATTTTTGAGTCCAAAAAATCCATCGTTGAGAACATAAAGGTTGTGGAGGAAAGGATGGCTATCGAAGGTTACACTGAGGGTCTCAGGGAGGAAGAGCGGAGCCTTTTGGTGGACTTTCATTCTATTCTCGCTAGGGAGGAAACGTTCTGGCACCAGAAATCTCGTGACCTGTGGTTGAAGAATGGAGATTCCAACACGAGATTTTTTCACGCGTCTACTATGAGGCACAGGGGGGCCAACAAGATCAGAGAAGTGACTTGTAAGGATGGGCACATTACCAGGGAGATTGAGGAAATCAGGAGCGAAGCGGTTAATTTCTTTCAGGATTTGCTTGGCTCTCCTCCGGATAGCAACCTCCAGGTCCAGAAATCTATGCTCGCCAATTTTTCGACTAAAGTTCCCCATGAGGTAAGCATGAAACTTTTGGAACCTTTTTCCTCGTCTGAGATTAAGGAAGCTTTGTTCTCCATGCAACCAGATAAGGCCCCTGGGCCCGATGGTTTCCCCCTCGATTCTTCCAAGTCATGTGGGAGGTCGTGGGCCCGGATGTGTGTGATGCTATTCGGGTAATCCAAGCGTCCAGATCTATCCACCCGAAACTCAATTCCACCTTTCTTGCCCTCATTCCTAAGTCTCCTTCCTGCAAAATTTTCTCGACTATCGGCCCATTAGCTCTGTGCAATGTTTTTTACAAGATCCTTACCAAGTCTATAGCCAATAGACTCAAAACAGTCCTCCCCCCTCTGATTGATCCTTGTCAGGGAAGCACTGTCAAAGGCAGAAACATTCTTGATGGTGTTATCACTGTCCATGAGACCCTTCATTCCGCTTACCGCTCTAAGAATGTTGCTCTTTTTCTTAAGCTCGACATGAACAAAGCCTTCGACCGTGTCGACCGAAATTTTTGTGTGCAGTCCTCCTCAAGTTCGGCTTTCATCCCCACTGGATTGACCTTGTCTACAGTTGTATATCCACTCCCTTTTTTTTTGTCTTGGTCAATGGGTCCCCAGCTGGGTATTTCCAGAGCTCCAGAGGCCTCAGACAGGGCGATCCTCTTTCTCCCATCCTGTTCATTCTTCTGGCGGAGGTTCTGAGTTGGTCCATGAAAGAGGCTCTTCGACAGAACAAGATTTTTGGCATCTTGCCGACTTCTAGAATTAATCCTGTCACTCATCAGCAATTTGTGGACGACACCCTCATCTCCACTGGGGCGTCCGTTGCTCAAGCCAAGTCGCTCAAGAGGATCCTGTCTCGTTATGAGCAAGCTGTAGGGCAAAAGGTCAATTACATCAAGAGCAAAATTTACTTTATTAACACTCCTCTGCGTAGACAAATTTGGATTGCTAGAATTCTTGAATGCACTATTGATTCCCTGCCTACGTCCTATCTGGGGTTGCCTCTATCTTATAGCGGACGGGCCAGTGGGGACATGTGGAACATGATTCTTGAGCGCCTACACAGGAAACTCGGCACTTGGAAGGGCAAACTCCTATCGCAAGCTGGGAAAGCCACCCTTACCAAAGCCTGTCTTCAGGGGATCCCGACCTACTTCATGTCGGTGTTCATGCTTTCGAGTGCAGTCCACTCCAAGATTGAGAAGATTCAGAGGACCTTTCTTTGGTCTAGTAACGAAGAGAAATCTAGACTTCCCCTTGTAGCCTGGGACAAGGTGTGTTCGAGGATAGATCAAGGCGGCCTGGGGTTGAGAAGATCCAGACTTATGAATTTGGCTCTGATCGTGAAGCACGCTTGGAGGATTATGTCTAGCGACCCGGTGGAGTGGGTTACGTTGGTTAAAATGAAGTATCTTGGCCCCACTCCCTTCTTGGATGTTGAAACATCCTCCGTGGCATCGATCTTTTGGAAATCTGTGCTCCAAACCCGACATTTGATCAGTCCGGGAGCCCGCTGGATTTTGGGTGATGGCAACTGCATTTCCTTTTGGAAGGACAGGTGGGCGGCTGAAGAAGCCCTTGGGTCGAGGGCGGACCTCGGCTGAGCTGAGAAGCTTGACCGACCCTAACGCCCAGCTCAGGGTGGCAGGTTTCATAGATCGGAGCACCTGTTTCCCTCGGTGGAAGCTTCCTGTTGTGGAGGGGTTTAATAATGAGGTTACCTTCCTTGATAATATCCTTCAGTCGGTTTTAATTCCTTCTACCAGAAGGAATGACAGTATCATCTAGAGTGGTACGGAGGATGGGCGTTTCTCTGTTAAATCGGCTTATGAGCTTCTCACCACCAAGGCTGCTCTGGACTACGGGTGGAATACTGTTTGGAGGAAAGGAGTTGTTCCTAAAATCAACTTCTTCGCGTGGATTGCTTTCCACAATAAAGCCTTAACTATTGACAACCTTCACAAGAGAGGTTTTGCCTTCCCCAACAGGTGTTACTTGTGTTTAGCAGATTGTGAGACGAGGGATCATTTATTCTTGCATTGCCCATTTTCCCACTCTGTTATGAGCATTGTCCTATCCTCCTTCCAGATCCTTTGGTGCTCTCCCCGATCCCTTAGAGATGCTTTTCATCAATGGCCTAATCCTTTCAAGAATCCCAAGCTCCGCTTCCTCCTCGAGGCCTCCTTCCACCATTTAATTTGGCAAATTTGGTTAGAGAGGAATGCCAGAATCTTTGGCAGAGCTCCTAGAGGGCCCCCTTCTATTGCTCAAAGGGCGTTATCTTACGCCATTGAGAATTCTATTGTTGTTCCCAGTCCCCGTCCCCATCTTTCGAGCGAAGAAGCTATTCTCAAAATGATGAATCTCTGGCCGTTTCTGGAGGTTGTTAAAGGGCCCTGTCGAAGGAATGTTGTGTGGACCAAACCCCCGTGGGGTGGATTAAATTAAACTTTGATGGAGCGGCTAAGGGGAATCCTGGGCCCGTTGGCCTCTGGTGGGGTTGTCCGTGATCATGACGGGAATATTGTGATGGCCTATTGTGAAGATTTGGGCTCCCAGACGAATCACTATGTTGAAGCCCGAGGCGCTCTGAATGGTATTCGGATTCTCTCTGAGGATCCCCGACCTCTTATCATTGAGGGTGACTCGCTCAACATCGTGAATTACCTTCTTGGCACCAAAAATCCATCTTGGAAAGTCTACAACATCATCCTCGAGGCTAGATCTCTTCTCTCCTATCGCGGTAGATGGAAAGCAAATCATATTTTGAGAGAAGGAAATCGCGTGGCTGACCACATGGCCAATAAAGGGCTCGCGACCACGTGCCCGGTTGTGTGGCGGTCTCGCTTCCCATCCGAGGTGGAAAGGTTGGCCAGGGCAGACATCCCTTCCTGATGTTTTCCTTACGCAATTTTTGGAAGGCCCATTCCGACGTGTTTTGGGGATCGTGATTAGCTGTTCTTGGTGTCTGTCTCTTTGTTTTCGGCTTCTTTTTGGGTTTCTCTCGGGTCTGTCCTGTTTTCTTTTTGTTGTTGGGTCTCCAGGCCTAAAAGCCCTTTTTGCTGTTTTCAAGTCTGCAACATTAGGATGGTTTTATTTTCATTTAGGTTTATTGTTACAGACAAGAGGTATGATGCATCATTAGAAAGTTGGCTAATTTTGTACATAAGGTTTTGGGATCCTCTATAAAAACCCACTGTTAATATATTATAATAATTACCAAAAAAATATTACCCATACCTTTTTGATGCCAAGGAGTTGTCCACAAAATCTGTCAAACACAACACACTTTCAAATATTCCCTTTTCAATCATAAAGAGGTTAGAGGACTTGAGTAATATCACAACAATAAAAATAATATCCCAATAACACCTTATTACTCCTACTCAATAAAATTTACCATGTCCTCTCATGAAAGAAATAATCCCCTTTGAAAAAGAATAAATCAAACTCACTTTTGAACCTCTTTTACAAAACTAGAAATATCTCTTTACACACACCTTATTTCTCCTTCTAAGCAAGTTAATCAAATAGCCCTTGAAAAATGCTTTCCAATGATATATAATATGCTACCCTTCTAAAAATAAAACCTTCAAGAAATCCTAAGAGAAAATTAGAACAGGGTTGGAGATGGAAGCGAAGAGGACTAGGGTTTTGCTCTGCAACTCATCCTGAGGAGTCGAGCTGACTTTGCGTTCATCGTTTGCATGTGTGATTTTTGGCCTCGTCACAGTGCTGCATGTGCTAGTGGATGGGATCTATTGCTTTGTCCTTCCATTATTGATCCACCTTGGGTGAAATTACTGTGTTTTTTTTAATATGTCACATTTGGTTCCTCCTGGTTCATCGTCTGGTGAAGCCGATGGAGAAAAGGATGGCGGGCAAGCAACCTCAAAATTTCATTCCCATGGTGTTCCACAAGGTAATGTGCCATACATTTCTATTCCCCTCGATAGTTTCAATAAATCTTGTACTTGGCTAGAGCAAAATACTGTCATAGGCTACTTCTTGGGTCGTATCCCCTCTGATGCAATTCTACGAAACTGGTTTCAAAGCTATTGGAACCCATATGGTATCTTTGTAGAGTCTGTGCAAAACCTGACCAAAGGTTTCTTTCATATTCAGTTCTCTGATCCAGAGTGTGTCAAAAAAGTTCTCAGCAAGCGTCCTTGTTATGTTCATAGCACTTTGCTTATTGTTCAACCATGGCACAAGAATTTCCAGGTTGCCAATGGTGTCTCTCTTGTTGTCCCTGTGTGGGTTGAATTCCCAGGTTTGCCAATGGCATTGGTCCCATTTATTCGTGATGTTGCCATGAAATTTGGGGAATTTGTATGTGAAGAGCCTCAGCGCTTCTATAATGCTTGGCCTACCCGTCGGCTCTGTGTGAAAATTGATTTGGCCAATTCCCTCAAGGAATTTATTAATATTAAGGTAGGTGATACTAATATCCACCAGAGAGTGGTGTATGTCAATTTGCCAAACACTTGTTACAGGTGCCAGTCTGCCGCACACAAGATTAAAGATTGTCCCTTAATGGCAGATAAGTTTAAATCCAAGGGCCCAACCCCTGTTAATCAAGCTTCTAATGAGAAAAACAAGCCAACCAAAGATGGGTCTGACAGTGACTGGAAGGTGGTCTCCAAGAAAGGCAAGCATGTCCCTGGTAAAGGCCCTCAAGAAGGCTAGTCCTCTGTCCATATTCCTCAGGGGGGTTAGCCTGCTGGCTCCTATGCTCAAGCCATAGCGATAAAACCGCCCTTGCATGTCCCAGTTCCATCCCAGAATGCTTCCCCAAGTACTCAAATCCTTTCCAATTCAGTAGTTGTGGCTGAAGATATGTCGATGGCTCTTAAAGATGATGGTATCCTCTCTGTCTCCATGGTTGCTCACCAGCTGGAGCAAAAAGAAGGCAAGAATGTCCGAAGACGAAGGTCTCGTAGTCCAGTGCAGGGTCTACATGCAGACAAAAACCGACAATTGGGAAGCTTTTCTAGCAACTCGTTTCAGTCGCTTGCTATTCTGGGTGACTCTGATGAGGTCAGAGGAAGTTTGATCCTCGACAGGTCAAAATGATTTTTCTATCATGGAATGTTAGAGGACTGACGGACCCAGTTCGAAAATACATGGTCCACGATGATATTACTTTCTGTGCAACCAACTATGGGGGCCCAGATATTGTTTGCTTGCAAGAAGTTAAATTTATTGAGTTCCAATTGCAGTGTGCCTATGCGCTCATTTACCCTAATAGTCAACTTTTTTCCACCAAGCACCCTCCCGGTCGTGGTGGTGCTGTTATTCTCCTGGCCAATAGATGGCATGGGAATTTTGTTGATTGGGGGTTGACCCTTCTAACCAAGCTGTTTGGATTTTGCTTGAAGTTGACGGAATGTCCTTTGGAATTTTAAATGTATATGCCTCCAATAGTGCTTCGGAGCGCTGTTTGCTTTGGAAATGGTGTGCCTTTTCTTTGCCTCCTACAGTTTGGATCGTCTGTGGAGATTTTAATATGGTTGAGCGTGCTTCTGATAAAATTGGGGGTCTAAACCACAGGTGGGCCGTTGGTGAGTGTGAAGCTTGGTTTTTTATGAAAAAAAAATTATGTTTGTCTGACCCTAATTCCTATATTTCTCCTGCTTATTTTGATGAGCACCTTTGGTTTACCTAGAATAACTTTCAAGTTGGGCGGGCAAGGATTCTCAAACGTTTAGATAGAGCTATGTTGTCAGACCATACCCAGTTTTATTTTCATCGAAAGCATGGTGATGCTCCAGTTGTGGAGGTTATTGCTGGTACTATTGGGTCTGATCATTCCCCAATTATGTTCACTGTTTTATCTTTTGTGGTACCTGATCAGGGTATTAAGTCTCAATTTTTTCTTAACACATCCTTTCTTTAGCATTCTTCCATGATGTGTCATATTCGGAGAGTCTGGAATTTTGGGGACAGACCTGTTGGTGAAGAAGGATGGATTGAGTGGTGGAATGATGCTATATCCCGAACCACAACCCTTCTTCGCAATTTGGGCAAGAAAGTTGCTCAGTTTAGAAAATATTCTTTGCTTGCTTTATGCCTTGACCGATCGACAAAAGCCTCTTGTAGGCTTGAAGCCAACCCTCTCTGTCCTATTTTGCGGGGGCATGCTACTCAGGTTCGTCATGAGCTCAAGGTGGCAGAGCTCTATGAAGCTAAAGGTGCTCAGATCAAGGCCCGCTTACATTGGCTTAAAATTGGGGACAAAGTTTCTAAGGAATTCTTCCAAAAGTTACGTCCTCGCAATGCCACTAAATTCAAAGCTATTGTGGACAATGGTATTCGCCATACCTCTCTACCCAGTATTGCTGATATTTTTGTTAAGCATTACACTCAAGTTTTTGTTGCTCGACTCTTCTTCTCCAGAGAGGGATGAAGCTCTCAAGCTCTGCATGGATGTTGTCCCTAACAAACTCTCTGTTGCTCAAAGAGAGAAGTGTGAAAAGTATTTGTCTGTTGATGACCTTGCCTCAGCATTAACTCAAATGGCCAATGAGAAGGCCCCAGGCTTGGATGGATTTCCTTGTGAATTCTACAAGGCATGTTGGGACTTTGTTGGTTCTGATTTACACAAAGTCTACCTTGAAGCCATGCACAGTGGCTCTCTTGGAGCAATTTTGAACCGAGGTAATATCAAGTTCATTCCAAAATAAGGGGATCCTGAATGTATAATAAATTGGAGGCCAATTACCTTGCTCAATGTCAGCTATAAGATTATTGCCAAAGCCCTGGCTCTGAAACTCCGACCCCTGTTGCCTCTTATTGTTAGGCTGGAGCAAACGGGATTTATTAAAGGCGAGATATATATTGGATAATTTCATTGCGGTTTGGGAAGGTATGGAATGGGCTAGGCGATCTGGTCAGCAAGCCCTCTTCTTGAAAATTGATTTTGAAAAGGCCTATGATAGAATTGAATGGAACTTCATTCTTTCCATGTTACAGTCTTTAGGGTTTGGGCCTGTGTTTGTTCAATCTGTCAATATTCTTTTTTAGGATGCTTTGGTTGTTTTATCTTTGAATAATCATCAAACTAGGCCAATCGGTTTGTTCAGATTTGTTCGGCAAGGTTGTCCCTTGGCTCCTTCTCTGTATATCCTTGTTTGCTAAAGCCTTTGGATATTTGCTTGCTAGGCATGCTTCTTTGGGCCAAATTAAGGGTATTTCTCTCCCTGATAACCAAGGTCAACTCATTAATGGTCACTTTGCTGATGACTCTTTTCTCACTCTTTTAGAGGAGGAACACTCAGTGAAGGAAGCACTCAGATGTTTGGAAGTTTTTTGTCAGGCCTCTGGTTCTAGTATTCAGTGGAGAAAAACTTCTTGTTATCGGTAGTCCCCTACCCCGCTCCCTCCTTGGCTAGAACAGTTTCAATGGCATTGGATTTTTCCAGGAGAAGTGTTCAAATTTCTAGGGATCCCTTTTGCCTTTTATGGTTCCCCTGTTCAGTTATGGAACTATGTTCTATAGAAAGTTGAGAAAAAGCTTGAGTATTGGATTACTAAGAAGATGTCTATGGCAAGAAAATTCCAGATTTGTTCTAAGGTCCTTGCCTCTACTCATGTGTATTACTCTTCTTGTTGGGTCCCTTCACAAGCATGCTACCTTAAGCTTGAAAGACTATTGAGGAATTTTTTGTGGGCAAACTCAGCTGAGAAGAAAGGTTTTCATCGGGTTGCTTGGGATATGTGTTGTTTACCTAAAGCTTCAGGAGGAATGGGCATGGTTGATTGTAAAAGACAAGGCACGGCTCTCTGTGCCAAATGGATCATACGAGCCCTTAAAGGCTCGGAGGCTTGGAAAATCCTCATCAGACATTGTATTTCTTCAGGGCTGCCTTTGAACAAACAAGCCTGGAGAGGAATTGACCTCCCTTCCCTAATTGTAATGCCAGTCTTTGTGAAAATATCCGGTTCTTTTGTGATTAAAATTATTTGGAAATCATGGCAGCAATTCACTCCTTGGCTTAAGTGGAAAGGGAATAGAGGCCATAAAGGAGTCGTCCATCAATTCTTTAAACATCCAGTGGTCTTCGGTGATTAACATTCGGGGAACTCCTCTTGCTCAGGTCCCGTGGATTCATGCCCAAAAGTTTTTTAAAAAAGGTATATCTACGAGTTTCGATTTTTATTCTCAAACCTCGAGGGATTGGATCCCTTGGCCGCTTTTTAAACAACAATTTCGGTTGAGCACCGGTGACAAGCTCACTTATGACTCGGTAATTGACATTATCCCCTTTTCCATGTGGCACAAGTGTGGGCGACACTCTCAGAGGCCATGGTGGAAAGATTGGTCCTGGTGTTCGGATATACCATTGTTGAATTACTCGACTAAATTGGGTTACAAGTGGCTCTCCCCAATGTTGCCAATGGTCCCTAGACTTAATGATAAATGGGGAGATCCAGTGGCGGTTTCTGGTTGGAAGGCTCGATTTCATATAGTTTGGTCTTCTTTTCTTGAGCCAAAACAATTTTTTTTTGCTTAGAGCCTTCTCTTTCAAATTTTACCCTTAGGAGACAGACTCAGGCACTTGGGAGTTGCAAAACCTAAATGTGCATTCTGTAATGAGGATGAATCTTCTCATCATATTTTTTGGTTTTGCACAAGAGCAAGGAGTGCCTGGGAATGGGGATGGTCTTTTTTTCCCAATTCCAGGATGAATCCCTTACATGGCAGCAAGCTCTGTTAGGGGATAAGATTAAATTTGTTCTTCCCTTGTCCAAAGTGTGGCACATATTTCGAATTAGTCTTCTTTTTCACATGTGGAAATCTAGAAACAAGATAGTTTTTTAGCATCAAACTCCTTCTGATGAATTTTCTCTAGTCGACAAAATAGAGGTGTTTCAAGATACATGGTTCCAGATTTGCAATCAATAGGCTAAACTTGACATTGAGCAGGCGCACATGAAGGCACTTTTGGATGACTGGAAAAATGCACCTTGCTCAGTTAGCAGGGTTTTTCCAAACAACACACAGCAGACATCCTGTTCTTGCTCGAGGTCTCATCAACTGCCACGTCTGGTGCATGCATAGGGAGGTTGGGGACATGACATTTTTACCTACAATGATGGATGGAATGCACAGCCAATTCAATCACCATCATGTTCTCCACCTAGAGGTGCTGGGGATGAGTCGGTGGAAGTTAATGGTGGCACACGGGATCGTGCCTGGAATGCAGGGGATATAAGTGCACATAATTGCCGACTTGATAGATCTCGAGGACGAGTGATGGGAGACTTAAATGTTCATGAGGATCGGGGACACACGGATGGATTACCGCATACCTTGGCCATTCCATGGGACTCCAACGTAGACGTGCGGCCACAAACTTTCTGATTGCAGACAAGTTTCACTGCCTATTTGATTGATGTTGCCTAGTTTGTAGTGAGCTCTGGTTTGTGGTTTCCCAACCCGTGGTTAGGGTTGGCTTGTTTCTTCCAGGGGTGTGATCATTGCCACCCGCCACTTTTTTCATGTTAAACTTTATTATTAATATAATTTAGCTTTTCATCAAAAAATAAAACCTTCAAAAATATCTCAATTTTCTAGGGCATAACATAACCCTTATTTCTCCTTAAGGCTATTTAACAAAAATTAAAATATAAAAATTAACTTGTCTTTGCCTCTCGGAGGGATTCAATCCCTCGACATCCTCCTTCCCAATGCCTTAGCCACGGCCAAGCCGTCGTTTGGGTTATGCGCCCTCACGTGCCTAAAAAGGCACAAACTGCATCAACAACTTTCGAAAACTGCGTCTTTCGTGAAAAACAAAATGTGCGTCGAGCGCCTTAACTTTGCAAGCAACACCTCCAAGCGAATCGAATGCGGGACCTCCACTGTCTCGCCAAGCCAACGCACCGCTAGGCCAAGCTGGCCTATGTGTTCCAATCACCCACACGTTCCTTCAACTATTTTCGCAATTCGTAAACCTTTTAAACACAAGCCTTTTCACATGCACTTCAAAAATGAATTAGCAAGGATAATGATTAATGCCTTTTGGGGCATTATTTATAATGTCTTTGTCTTTCTTTCAATCACGTCGATGCATCGATTAATTTTGACGTCGGCGTGGTTAATTTATAATATATTTAAATTTAAAATTAAATTAAAATAGACCAACCTTAGGTTTTGATTTAATTAAATCTTGGAGCCTTGTCTTGATGCACAACCTTGGTGTAATGAATATTATTTATAAAATTTAAATTCCTTGTGAATTTAAATCATTTATAAATAATTATTAAACCTCATTTTTAACCTTTGACATAACCCATCTTGGGTTTTTATGAACCAATCACTTAACCTGTGCTCCCAATAATATTAAAATATTATGGAGCCTTTTTCCTTACACTTTTGCACTAATGAAGCTTTTTCTTGGATGATAGTGACAACCTTGGATGACTTTATTTCTTGCTGAATTTCTTGATATGAAATGATAACTCTATCAGGCAAAAACAATGACAACTTTGACTTAGAGGACTCAAAATGTCCAACAATCTCCCTCTTTGTCATTGATGGCAACCCATATCCTTTTATTGAAACCTAACCTTCTTTTCTGCTCCCCTTGGGACTTTGCTACCTCTGGCTCAATGTTGTCTCATATATCAAATCTCTCTCCAATATACACAAATCTCTCCCCCTTTGACATCAATGGCAAAGGGTCACCTTTGGGGCTCGGGGCTAATAATGAGCCTCTTAGCTTAGCCCCTCCTCCACCTCCACATGAGGTGGTTAATTCTGGGGTAGGAGTATTTCTACTCCCCAAAAGCACTGCTCTTTACCTTTATCTTTCTCTCTTATTTTTTGAGTCTTCTGAATCCTCTCACTATTTCTTTCCAAGTCATCATCCATGTTCCTGTCATCACTTATGTTCCTGTTTCTATTCTTGTTCTCATCCATGTTCTTGTTTATGTTCCTATTCTTGTTGTCATCCATGTTCCTTTTCCTGTTCCTGTTCTTGTTCTCATCTATGTTCATGTTCTTGTTCTTGTTCTTGTTCTTGTTCATGCCAATGTTCCTATTCTTGTTCATATTTCTATTCATTTTCATATTCATGTTCTTGTTCATGCTCATGACAATGTTCTCGTTCCTATTCATATTTT
>JAQPPZ010008197.1:0-15547 GCA_028583015.1 Wollemia nobilis
GGTATTGTTGTGGTTCATCCACAACACACCCCAAAAGTGGGGACCCACCTTTTTTTTGCAGGTTTTAGGGAAGATCTCAAAGACCCGGATGCTAAAAATGAAGAAGAGAAGAAAAATGCCTAAGTGTTGAAAGGGTCGCGAAATCGCGACATGTCGCGAAATCGCGACCTGTCTCTCCATCGCTACGAGTTGCCGAGAGGAAGCACAAGGTTGAAAGTGGTAGCGAATCGCTACCACTTCGTGAAGCGGAGGCTCGAAAGAAAAAGTGGTAGCGAATCGCTACCACTTCGTGAAGCGGAGGCTCGAAGGAAAAGTGGTAGCGAATCGCTACCACTTCGTGAAGCGGAGGCTCGAAGGAAAAGTGGTAGCGAATCGCTACCACTTCGTGAAGCAAAGGCTCGAGACCAAAGTGGTAGCGATATCGCTACCACTTCATCGAAGGAAGGCTCGGAACCAAAGTGGTAGCGATATCGCTACCACTTCATCGAAGGAAGGCTCGGAACCAAAGTGGTAGCGATATCGCTACCACTTTTTGAAAAGAAGGCAAAGCAAAGTCGGTAGCGATATCACTACAACGAGCTACTACGGGCGTACGGACCAAGAACATGTCGCGATATCGTGACATGTCACGATTTCGTGACATGTCGCGTTATCGCGACTAGGAAACAGAAGAGGCCAAATGCAAATTCTACCGGGATTTCCGCGGGAAGGCGTTACGAAAGGTGCAGGAGACGCAGGACATGTGGCAGAAATGACAGAACCAGAGTAACGTTTCATAACAACAGTTACTGGCCGTAGAGATCGAGCGTTACGATTGCACGCAAGGGTTAGAATACCAAAAGGCAGGAATTGAAGCGAAGGGTCTCGGGAGTCGAAACGAAGCGTCATGGAGCAGCCGAGAACGCGCGATAGAAAGGTTAAATAGCAGAAATGTAGATGGATACAGGGGCTGGAGACTGTAACAAAAAAGCATTACTTATTGAAATAAAGGATTTTTCTTTGGTAACACGACTTTTGTGTGTAAAATCAAAAGGAGATCGAAGCCAAAACTATTGTTTTACTGTCAATCTTTCCGTTGCATCATTTTGTCTTGTATCTATTTCGTTTACGCCATGGGATGGGTTACGATAGGTGAATGGTAGAATGATGCGGTTATATTCTTTTCCTTAGAGTCTTGCATCCGATCTGATTAGATTGTGTGTTAGTACAGATCTGATCGGTTGGGTTGTTTTGGGGACTTCATCTCTTAACTTGGGATTTTGCAGGGAGGAGATCGTGAACCATTTTAATATCCTTCATTATTTTCCAGTTGATTCAAAAATAACAGTTTCTGTTTTATTCCTTGATATGCTTAATTTCATGTCAGAGACTAACATTGAAATAACAGAACTATTGAATAGAGATAAAACGAACGGGTTAACCTTAGAATAAATTGTGAATATTAGAACATCAAAAGGATTTTTGTTTATTTTTGATTAATCAAACAAGTCAAGATTATAAAGTTCATTGAGAATCAACAAAGGCCCCTTGTTAACGACTATCTGCGAGGATTTGAGTTATTACGGGATATATCAGTTGTATGTATTAAATTAAAATTCATTTTTATATACGTAAAATCTGTTTCACAAAGAAGCTTGGAGAAATAATAAAAGGAAGGAAAATAAAATAAATTATTTCTTTGCAAGAAAGAGTCTTTTGTTCGAGACTCTAAGTTGCGTGTTATTATTTGTAATATGACAAATTAACACTCAACATTTTGGAGCTAGAAGGAGGGCCTTCTGTATTGCTTTGCAATTTTGATTTGTTCTAACAATTAACGTGGGTAGTTTTGTTTCCACCTATTGTGTGTAGGTTGGACATTTAGGCGGTGGTGTTCCTTTGATTTCCTTTTCATTGCCTTAAAAAAAAAAAAAAAAAAAGGGGAATAAAAGCTTGATGTTGAACGCATGCCTAAGATTGGGAGAATATGAAACATTGGAATCATGTTGTAAAAGCTCCACATGTAATACAAACGGTTAATTTAGATCATTTGAAGCTTGTGATGCATGAAAAAGTCAGTTTTGCATGACAAATCATCTCATTTGCAATTCAAGAAATAATGCATTCATGTTCCATCTCACTTTTCATACATTTCACCGTAGTGGCATATGCATCTTAGGTGCAATTCATTTGAGTATGTTGAATCCTCTTAGGGTTATGTTATAACATAAATCTAAGTAAATCCTAAGGTTGGAAACTGAGTCTTGAAGTATCTAGGACCAAGCACGTTTCATACATTAAAAGGGATCTTGAGCAAAATGATCAAAACCTAACTTGGAGGAAAAGGTTGGGCGAAAATGGTTTTCATGTCTATCCTATTATGCAACATGATCCTAAAAACAGTGGTTTTGACCACTTCCATAGAGCTTAAAGCCTAAAATCAGAGTAGTAAGGATAGGGTTAAATTCTCATCTCGGTTGGTTGAGAATCTAATTCCCCAAAGCTTTGATTGGACCCACATGGAGTAGTAAGGATAGGGCATAAATTCTCATCTCGGTTGGTTGAGAATCTGATTCCCCAAAGCTCTTATGTTTCATTTCGTATTAAGTCTTAGATTGTAAGGATCGTACTATTTGTCCTCTGCAAAGGATGGGTAGTCATCCCCAAGGTCTAAGTAACAAGATTAATATTTTCCATTTACATTTAAAATCTTGGGTTGTAAGGATCGTACTATTTGTCCCTAACCGGGATGGGTAGTCATCCCCAAGGTCCAAGAAGTAAAATAAATAAATTTTTCCCATCTCATCCTTATATTGGATTGTAAGGATCGTACTACTTGTCCTCTGCAAGGGATGGGTAGTCATCCCCAAGGTCCAAAGAAATGAAGATAAGTTTTGGATTATGGGGTTAGATAGGCCCATGCATGGCATCATGTCTTGCCTAAAAAATAAGACCACCGATTGTCTAGAGGGTTAGACTAGCCTGACCATTTCTTCCATAATTGGTTTAGTTATTTTGCTCAAAGTGAGGTAAAGAATTCTAAATCAGAATAGTAAGGATAGGGTTAAACTCTCATCTCGGTTGGTTGGGAGTCTGATTCCCCAAAGTTCTGATTTCACATCCACTTGCACATGGGTTCAAGATAGTAGGGACTCATAACCAACTTTGGGATATAATGAACCGTTCACTAGTGGATCCTAAGAGGGTTTGGCGAGTCTTGAATGTTTGCACATAATACTACAAGAGTGACTATACATTTTCTCATGGCATATTCAGTAGGATACGCAAATCATTCACAATTTCGCATATGCATTCATGCAAAACCGATGATGGAATGTGGATCAAATTCAAATGATAAGGAAAGGAATTCATTGCACACACCGAGCTAGTACTTGATGATTCTGATAATTCATGTACTTCTGATTTTGGGCATTAGTTATATTGATTATGGGCTAACCCATGTTTTCAAATTTGTGATTTGTGTTAGGTTGGGTTCTTACTAAAATGCTCAAGAGCATTTGACAGCAGAGTCGCCATTTGTTGTGGTTCATCCACAACACACCCCAGAAGTGGGGACCCACCTTTGTTTTTGCAGGTTTTAGGGAAGATCTCAAAGACCCGGATGCTAAAAATGAAGAAGAGAAGAAAAATGCCTAAGTGTTGAAAGGGTCGCGAAATCGCGACCTGTCTCTCCATCGCTACGAGTTGCCGAGAGGAAGCACAAGGTTGAAAGTGGTAGCGAATCGCTACCACTTCGTGAAGCGGAGGCTCGAAAGAAAAAGTGGTAGCGAATCGCTACCACTTCGTGAAGCGGAGGCTCGAAGGAAAAGTGGTAGCGAATCGCTACCACTTCGTGAAGCGGAGGCTCGAAGGAAAAGTGGTAGCGAATCGCTACCACTTCGTGAAGCAAAGGCTCGAGACCATAGTGGTAGCGATATCGCTACCACTTCATCGAAGGAAGGCTCGGAACCAAAGTGGTAGCGATATCGCTACCACTTCATCGAAGGAAGGCTCGGAACCAAAGTGGTAGCGATATCGCTACCACTTTTTGAAAGGAAGGCTCGGAACCAAAGTGGTAGCGATATCGCTACCACTTTTTGAAAAGAAGGCAAAGCAAAGTCGGTAGCGATATCGCTACAACGAGCTACTGCGGGCGTACGGACCAAGAACATGTCACGATATCGTGACATGTCACGATTTCGCGACATGTCGCGTTATCGCGGCTAGGAAACGGAAGAGGCCAAATGCAAATTCTGTCGGGATTTCCGCGGGAAGGCATTACGAAAGGTGCAGGAGACGCAGGACACGTGGCAAAAATGACAGAACCAGAGTAACATTTCATAACAATAGTTACTGGCCGTAGAGATCGAGCGTTACGATTGCATGCAAGGGTTAGAATACCAAAAGGCGAGAATTGAAGCGAAGGGTCCCGGGAGTCGAAACGAAGCGTCATGGAGCAGCCGAGAACGTGCGATAGAAAGGTTAAATAGCAAAAATGTAGATGGATACAGGGGCTGGAGACTGTAACAAAAAAGCATTACTTATTGAAATAAAGGATTTTTCTTTGGTAACACGACTTTTGTGTGTAAAATCAAAAGGAGATCGAAGCCAAAACTATTGTTTTATTGTCAATCTTTCCGTTGCATCATTTTGTCTTGTATCTATTTCGTTTACGCCATGGGATGGGTTACGATAGGTGAATGGTAGAATGATGCAGTTATATTCTTTTCCTTAGAGTCTTGCATCTGATCTGATTAGATTGTGTGTTAGTACAGATCTGATCGGTTGGGTTGTTTTGGGGACTTCATCTCTTAACTTGGGATTTTGCAGGGAGGAGATCGTGAACCATTTTAATATCCTTCATTATTTTCCAGCTGATTCAAAAATAACAGTTTCTATTTTATTCCTTGATATGCTTAATTTCATGTCAGAGACTAACATTGAAATAACAGAACTATTGAATAGAGATAAAACGAACAGGTTAACCTTAGAATAAATTGTGAATATTAGAACATCAAAAGGATTTTTGTTTATTTTTGATTAATCAAACAAGTCAAGATTATAAAGTTCATTGAGAATCAACAAAGGCCCCTTGTTAACAGCTATCTGCAGGATTTGAGTTATTCTGGATATATCAGTTGTATGTATTAAATTAAAATTCATTTTTATATACGTAAAAGTTGTTTCACAAAGAAGCTTGGAGAAATAATAAAAGGAAGGAAAATAAAATAAATTATTTCTTTGCAAGAAAGAGTCTTTTGTTCGAGACTCTAAGTTGCGTGTTATTATTTGTAATATGACAAATTAACACTCAATAGGTATATTATTAAATCAAGCTAATATATATATATATATATATATATATATATATATATATATATATATATATATATGTATGTATTTCTTATCTCTTTTCAAGATTTTATAAAGCATGGTTATAATCTATAGGGTGGACTTAAACTTCTAGGCTCTAATATTCATATAAAAACAACGAATTACCCAAAAATTAATTATGGAGTTTTTGAAAATCATGGAAGGAAGAATGTAAGCATAGCTAAAAAGCTTATCAGGGATCTAGAGGGGAATTGTCTAACTTGCTTTGACATTTTTGAACTTCTTTTTTCCACTTTGTTCCTTTTGTTCACCATTTGAGAAGTGCATAAACTATTTTCCAATAACTCTCTCCGTCTTTCCTTCAATGGGTAATTTGCACCTATTATATTGAAAATATTCATGCTAATAATAAAAAAACTTCTATATTTGGTTGCCCTAACTTTTATTATTATATCTCCTTTTCATATTAATAAACATACTTCAATATTTGGTTTCCCTAATTATTATTATTATTATCTCTCCATAATAATAATAATTAATATACTTCTATATCTGGTTGCCCTAATTATTGTTTTTTTTATTGCCCTAATTATTATTATTATCTCTCAATAATAATAAAAATAAACATATTTTTAGAGCTACGTTTGTGGAGTTTTTTTTTTGGAGATAGGGTTTTCAGAGCTACAAATGTGGAGAGCTTTTAGAGCTGTAATCGTGGAGTTTTTTTGGAGCTAGGGTTTTTAGAGATGAATATGGAGAGCTTTCAAAGCTATGGTTGTGGAGGCTTTTTTGGAGTTAGGGTTTTCAAAGCTATGACTATGGAGAGCTTTTAGAGCTGCGATTGTGGAGTTTTTTTGGAGCTAGGGTTTTTGAAGCTACAACTATAGAGAAATTTTAGAATTGTGGCTATGGAGGTATTTTTTAGAGCTAGGGTTTTTAGAGCTATGACTATGGAGAGATTTCATAGCTATGACTATGGAATACATAAACAATAAGCAAGATTTTATCACAAAGTGGAGGTTCCAAGGGAGGAGCAGGATTTGAGAAATGACATCAAAGGTGCATGGAGTGGAGGTTCCTTAGGAGGAGCAATATGAGCAATGATGTCAAATATGTCTGGAGTGGATATTTTTAGATCTGAGTAGTGGCTTTGAAATTATTATTATAATAATTTTTTGAAGCTAAAACACTTAATATTGAGTAGCTTCAAAAATTCTAGTAGAGCAACGATGATAGTGGTGTGTGAAGTGGAGGTTCCAAGGAAGGAGTGGGATCTGAGAAGCTATATTAGAGGTGTATGGAGTGGAGGTACAAGGGTTTTATAGAGGAGTGAGAGCTATAATTTGAATGGTAGTGATCAAGGTGGGAAAGGGTGGAAATGAGAGTCTTTGAATCTGGTTTGTATGGGTTTGCGGAAGGGCAATGTGAACTCTCAAAATATGTAGAGGTGGTGTCTAGCTTGGATGGAAATATGGTAGTTATAGGTCAGCTATATGGTGTGTTTATAGCAGGTGATATTATCTTCATGGGTCCTTTAAGAATACATGGGTCATCAAATGGTAAGCTAGAGGTTGGGTCCCTTTCTCATGGCCCATAGTTTTCCCCTAAAAACTAAAGCCTTGACATTTTGTATGTTGTGGTGGCATTTAAAGGTGCAAGGGAAACCTTCTCAAAACTTATTTATAACGTATTCCCTAAGAAAAATGTCATTAGTTATGAGGACCAAAAATGCTCATTTTTGTGCATGTTTAAGAAGGGTTTTGTATGGCATGTCTAACACTAGTAGTGTATTTTTGTAAAATTATTGCATATATTTAATGGAAATTGATGTATTATGCTTGATATATTTTTTTAGTGGAAAATATGTGCAGATGTAGATTTTAATTTCTTTTTGCACATATTTTAGTCGAGGTCCCATATGGACCTGGCATTGTACAACAATTGTAATGTGTTTAAGGAACGAAGGAGGTTGTGGTGATAGGAATGGACGTCTAAATTTTGCTAAGGATCGACACCTATATCTAGAGTGCAGGTTGGTGCCTATATCCTAGGTGTAGGTTGATTCCTATATCTTGATGATAAATTGTTGGCAATTTTGGGTACCTTGGGTACATTGCCTTTGCTCAAGTGTAGATGTTGTCATTGATGTCAAGAAGTTCTTGAAGCAATTTGATTTGATGTCAAGGAATTTGTTTTGTTGAAGGTTATTCAGAGCATGGACAGTGAGTTTCCAGGAAGTTCTTAGTAGCCCATTTGCAAAAGATCAAGAAAAAGACAAGTAAGAAAAAGTATGCAGCCGGCTAGAAAAACTGTCATGATTTCGTGACATGTTTGAGGAGAGAGAAAGTTTTGGCAAAACTATGTGATTTCGTGACATGTTTGAGGAGAGAGAAAGTTCTGGCAAAACTGTCGTGATTTCGTGACATGTTGGCAGAGAAGGAGAGCAAGATGGAAAGTGTCACGATTTCGTGACATGTCGCATTTTCGTGACTCGAAAAGTGTAGGAAGGCAGAGAAAGAAAAGTGTCGCGATTTCGTGACACATTGCCAGGAAAGTTGTACGGATGAAAAGGTGTCACGATTTCATGACATAATGCAGAAAAGAGAGTCCACAGTGTGAACTGTCATGATTTCATGACAAGTTAGAAGAGAGAGAAAGTTACATGAAAAGTGTCATGATTTCGTGACATGCTACAAAGGTCGATGAGAGGACTATCATGATTTCATGACATGCTACAAAAGACGAAGTGAGGACTATCATGATTTTGTGACATGCTAAAAAGCTCGAAGAGAGAACTATCATGATTTCATGACACGCAGCAAAGGGGAAGAGTCTAAAATGAGAAGCATCATGATTTCATGACAGGCTACAAAGAAGTTGTACGGATGCAGAAAGTGTCACGATTTCATGATAGGTTGAAGAGAAAGCTTGCGAATGCAGAAAGTGTCATGATTTCATGACAGGTTGAGATGGCAGCATTGAGTTGGAGAAAGTGTCACGATTTCATGATAGAAACAGGAAGCAAGTCTTCAACAGAAGAAGCGTCATGATTTCACGATGAATTGAAGAAGGAAGAGCTCGAAGGCGAAAGCGTCATGATTTCGTGACATGTTCCATTTTCATTGGTGCAAGCCGAGAAAATGTTGAAGAAGCGAGATGTGTCACGATTTCATGACAAAAGTAGAAAAGAAGGCAATGAAGACTAAAGTGTCATGATTTCACGACAGGAGTGAAGATGACGTCAGAAAAAGTCAGAAGTGTCACGATTTCATGACAAGGACGTAGTCAAGGTAGACAAAGGCAAAAAGTGTCACGATTTCACGACAACAGGAAAAAGAAGGTGTTCGATAGGCAAAGGTGTCACGATATCATGACATGTTGTAGTTTCACGATAGAAGCTACAGGAGAGTTCCAGAGGCGATTGAAGGACATAGTTAACTTTGAGCCGACAAAGTTAAATCTGGGCCGACATAAATTAGGGCATGCAGTCGACGAAGTTAGGGTTTGCATTTGCATAACAACCGACTAAGATCAAAGTTTTGATCTTAAAAGTATTGCTATAAAAGGAGGGTTGTTTGAAGAGTTTGATCATCGATCGAAGTGTGCGTTCGAAGTGCGACTTTCATAGAAGCAGAGTGCGGGGAGAAGTTCGATCATCGAGGAGCAGAGTGTGCGAAGATAGTGCTACTGTGTTTGCGTAGAGGTGCATAAGTGGATGTTTGATCGAGTGTTGTAATTGCGTAGAGGTGCAATTTTGAGGACATTAGTGCCAGACCGAAGGACTATGTTTGGTGCAGATAAGAGGACCAGCTTTGGAGGTGAAAGAGTTGAGGACAGAGGTCTCCAGCCAGAGCAGGGAAGACAGGTGTCTTCTATGGATAGAGTTCCACTTGCTAAGGGCATAGGAGGCGAGAGGTCTTCTAGAGGATCACCGGTTAGAGCAGAGCTAGGGGAAGGTATCTCCTTTGGGTTGGTGCCCATAAACTTTGTAATCGGGAAAGGTTTCCCAGAATTTGAGGTGATAAAATTTAGTGAAAAATTTTATCCGTGGAGTAGCCCGCGTTGGGTGAACCACGTAAATTGTTGTGTCTCTTTTGTGAATGGTGTTTTTGTGCATTGCTTTGCTTACTGCTATTGATATTGTTTTCTTTACACTGCATAATATTGAACTGCAAGTTGAATCGAAGGAAAAAGTAAAAAGCGGTCTTATACTGTTCACCCCCCCTCTCAGTATAAGCTTGTGTTCTTCAATTGGTATCAGAGCAGGTCTCTCCAGAAAAAGCCTAACAACTTGGAGAAGGATCTATCAAAAGAACATACAGATTCAGAAAAGGATGAAGAGGTTAAGTTCGATCTCAAAAGTGAATTCTTCTGGACTTTAAGAAATTTCAGGGAAGAGAGTTCTGTTCTCAAGCATCATGACAGGAAGAAGAGACAACAAGATCAATCTTCATCCTGAAGAACGATGGATTCCAGTTGGTCACAAGAAGAACAATCATCCAAGGCATCAAAACAGGTTACATAATACTTTCCATGGCTACTGTTTTTCTTGCAAGAAATTTGGTCACAAAGCTATGCATTGCAATAAATCCGTGAATAGCCATAGTAAGGAAAATGTTAACTCTTTTGCACCTCTTATGGATAAAAATGTCATGTGTTACAAGTGCAAGAATTTTGGGCATATAGCAAGGATGTGCAGTTTGGATAGATCTAGGCTTGAGTTCACTAGAAAGAGAAATGAGATCAAATCTAAGTCAATGATAGTTCAAACTGCTTTTCATGCTCAAGACAAAGTAGAGAAATGGTATCTTGATAGTGGTTGTTCAAAACATATGACTGGTGAAAAGGAAAAGTTTTTGGTCTTAAAAAACACAAGCAAAGGAACAGTTAGTTTTGGAGATAACAGGTCAACTAAAATCTGTGGTAAAGGGACTCTTAGTTTGGATGGGAAATCCAAAACAGAAAATGTGCTTTATGTAGAAGGCCTAAGACATAACCTTCTAAGTGTGAGTCAACTTTGTGATCAAGGACACATAGTATCTTTCTTTTCAGATAGATGTGAGATACGTAAAGAAAAAAATGGAAAACTCATTGCTAGTGCTACAAGGACTCCAAACAATCTTTACATGCTAAGTGAGATAAAAAGGGAAAAGTGTTTTCTAACCCAAGAAGATGAGAGTTGGTTATGGCATAAAATATTGGGGCATTTGAGCTTTGATAATCTTGTCAATATTAGTAACAAGGAAGAAGTTAGAGACTTGCCCAAAATAAAAAGGCCCCATAACACCATTTGCGGTCCTTGTCAACATGGAAAACAGACCAGAACCAGTTTTAAATCAAAAGGGTATACTTCTTCAAAACCATTAGATCTTATTCATACTGATTTATGTGGCCCCACCAGAACTCAGAGCATTCAGGGAGAAAGCTACTTCATGCTGTTTATAGATGATTATTCCAGAATGACTTGGGTTACTTTTCTCAAAGAAAAATCTGAAGCTTTTGAAAAATTTAAAGCGTTCAAAGAAATGATTGAAAATGAGACTGACAAGAGAATCAAATGCTTAAGATCGGACAGAGGAGGAGAGTTCACGTCTAATGAATTTGTGGAATACTGTGAGCAACAAGGAATCAAAAGAGAATATTCAGCAGCAAGGACTCCTCAACAAAATGGAGTAGTTGAAAGAAAAAATAGAACTATTGAAAATATGGCTAGAGCTATGTTAAATGAGTCAAAACTTTCAGATGGTTTCTGGAAAGAAGCAGTCAGTACAACAGTCTACATTATCACCAGGGCCCAACTTAGAGTCAACCATCATAAAACTCCTTATGAGTTGTGGAAAGGAAGACCAGCTACAGTAAAACATTTCAAAGTGTTTGGGAGTAAGTGTTTCATCAGAAGGGAAGATCAGAATTTGGGTAAGTTTGATCCTAGGTGTGATGAGGGAATTTTTCTTGGTTATTCCAGGAGAAGCAAGGCTTACAGATGCTTCAACAAAAGAACGCATACTGTCAGTAGAGAGCATAAATGTAACAGTTGATGAAAAGACAGGGATGAGAGAACCTATCAAGGAAATCAGTGATGAAATTTGTCAAGAAGAATTCAGAGAGGTTTCGGATGAAGAAGAGGAAAGACAACAACTACTTCCCAAAACTCCTTCACGATATGTTCAGAAATATCATCCCAAAGATTTGATCATTGGTGATCCAAACAGCAGGCAAACTAGAAGAAGAGTCATTCCTTCACACGATTCTACAAATATTTCATTACTATCTCAGATTGAGCCAAAAGATTTCAGTGAAGCCTGTGCAGATAAATTTTGGGTAAAAGCAATGGATGAAGAGCTAAATCAAATAGAGAAAAGTGAAACCTGGGATTTGGTTCCAAGACCTAAGGACAAGAATGTCATTGGCACAAAATGGATATTCAGAAATAAACTCAATGAGGATGGAAATATTGTCAGAAACAAAGCTAGGTTGGTTTGCAAAGGGTATGCTCAAGTAGAAGGTGTGGATTTCGAAGAGACGTTCGCTCCTGTTGCTCGTCTCGAAGCTATCAAAATGTTTTTGGCTCTTTCAAGCTTCAAAGCATTCAAGGTGTATCAAATGGATGTAAAGTCAGCTTTTTTAAATGGAGTGTTGGATGAAGAAGTCTACACAGAACAGCCAGAAGGCGTGTCTCTCTCAGATCAATCAGACTATGTGTGTAAACTAAAAAAGGCCTTGTATGGGTTAAAGCAAGCTCCTAGGGCTTGGTACTCAAGACTTGACAGGTACCTTCATGAGCAAGGCTTCAGGAAAGGTGTGGCAGATAGCAATCTGTATATTAAGGATGAAGGTGATGATATGCTGATTGTAGTTGTCTATGTTGATGATATCATTTTTGGGGGAAATAATACTCAGTTGTGCAAAGACTTTGCTAACACCATGCAGAAGGAATTTGAGATGTCTATGATTGGAGAGCTGTCATTCTTTTTAGGTCTTCAGATTGCTCAATCAAAAGATGGTATATTTCTCTCTCAAGGAAAGTATATCAAAGAAATGTTAAAAAAAATTGGGATGATGGACAACAAACCCGTATGTACTCCAATGACTACGAGGTGCAAGATGAGTAAAGATGATGAATCTGCAGTGATGGATCGGAGGTTGTACAGATCAATGATTGGCAGTTTATTATATGTTACGGCTACCAGACCAGGATATCATGCAGGCTGTTGGGTTAGTAGCCAGATTTTAGGCAGCTCCTAAAGATTCTCATGTTACAACAGTTAAAAGGATTTTCAGATATCTGAAGGGCACTATGGACTTTGGGCTTTGGTATCCCAAAGGTGATGATTTCACTCTCACAGCCTATACAGATGCAGATTGGGCAGGCAGTAATGATGACAGGAAAAGCACCGGTGGTGGAGCATTCTTTCTGGGAAAGAGTCTGGTTTCTTGGCTAAGTAAGAAACAACCTTCAGTTTCCTTATCTACGACAGAGGCTGAATACATAGCAGCAGTGGCTGGGTGTACACAAGTTTTATGGATGAAAACCACCTTGGAGGATTTCAAAGTCAAGCATGAACAACCCATCTCCATATTTTGTGATAATACAAGTGCCATAAGTATTTCCAAAAATATGGTAATGCACTCAAGGACAAAGCATATTTCCATCAAGTATCACTTTCTAAGGGAGAAAGTGCAAGACAAACAGGTCAAGGTAGAATATGTGTCTACTAAAGAGCAGATTGCAGATATCTTCACAAAACCTCTTCCAAGAGATACGTTTGAGTATCTAAGGGAGAAATTGGGAGTTGTACTCCCACCCCAGAATTAATCACCTCATCGGGAGGTGGGGGAGGGACTAAGCTAAGAAGCTCATTCTTAGTCCCGAGCCCCAAAGGTGACCCTTTGCCATTGATGACAAAGGGGGAGAGATATGAGTAAGGGGGAGAGCTTCAAAGTGAAGAGGAAAGCTTCAAGTCGGGGGAGCAAAAACTTCAAAGGGAGATTCTCAGTTGTTGGCACAGTTGGTTTCAGTTTTGGCTCCTAAGATGTGTTTCAGTAAAGGTTTGCCATCAATGACAAAGGGGGAGATTGTTGGCAATTTTGGGTACCTTGGGTACATTGCCTTTGCTCAAGTGTAGAAGTTGTCATTGATGTCAAGAAGTTCTTGAAGCAATTTGATTTGATGTCAAGGAATTTGTTTTGATGAAGGTTACTGAGCATGATAAGTGAGTTTCCAAGAAGTTCTTAGTAGCCCATTTGCAAAAGATCAAGAAAAAGACAAGTAAGAAAAAGTATGCAACCGATGGAAAAACTGTCATGATTTCGTGACATGTTTGAGGAGAGAGAAAGTGTTGGAAAAACTGTCATGATTTCGTGACATGTTTGAGGAGAGAGAAAGTTTTGGCAAAACTATCACGATTTCGTGACATGTTGGCAGAGAAGGAGAGCAAGATGGAAAGTGTCACGATTTCATGACATGTCGCATTTTCGTGACTCGAAAAGTGCAGGAAGGCAGAGAAGGAAAAGTGTCACGATTTCATGACACATTGCCAGGAAAGTTGTACGGACGAAAAGGTGTCACGATTTCATGACATAATGCGAAAAGAGAGTCCGTAGTGTGAACTATCATGATTTCATGACAAGTTAGAAGAGAGAGAAAGTTACATGAAAAATGTCACGATTTCGTGACATGTCTAAAGCAATAAGAACTGTTGCAATTTTGTGACATGCCGCAAAAGTCGAAGTAAGGACTGTCACGATTTCATGACATGCTGAAAAGCTCGAAGAGAGAACTGTCATGATTTTGTGACATGCAGCAAAGAGGAAGAGTCTAAAATGAGAAGTGTCACGATTTCATGACAGGCTACAAAGAAGTTGTACGGATGTAGAAAGTGTCACGATTTCATGATAGGTTGAAGAGAAAGCTTGCGAATGCAGAAAGTGTCACGATTTCATGACAGGTTGAGATGGCAACATTCAATTGGAGAAAGTGTCATGATTTCATGACAAAAATAGTAAGCAAGTCTTCAACAGAAGAAGCGTCATGATTTCATGATGAATTGAAGAAGGAAGAGCTCGAAGGCGAAAGCATCACGATTTCGTGACATGTTCCATTTTCATTGGTGCAAGCCGATAAAAGGTTGAAGAAGTGAGATGTGTCATGATTTCATGACAAAAGCAGAGAAGAAGGCAATGAAGACTAAAGTGTCACGATTTCGCGACAGGAGTGAAGATGACGTCAGCAAAAGTCAGAAGTGTCACGATTTCGCGACAAGGACGTAGTCAAGGCAGACAAAGGCAAAAAGTGTCACGATTTCGCGACAGTAGGCAAAAGAAGGTGTACGGCAGGCAAAGGTGTCACGATATCGTGACATGTTGTAGTTTCACGGTAGAAGCTACAGGAGAGTTGCAGAGGCGGTTGAAGGACAGAGTTAACTTTGAGCCGACAAAGTTAAATCTGGGCCGACGTAAATTAGGGCATGCAGCCGACGGAGTTAGGGTTTGCATTTGCATAACAGTCGACTAAGATCAAAGTTTTGATCTTAAAAGTATTGCTATAAAAGGAGGGTTGTTTGGAAGAGTTTGATCATCGATCGAAGTGTGCGTTCGAAGTGCGACTTTCACAGAAGCAGAGTGCGGGGAGAAGTTCGATCGTCGAGGAGCAGAGTGTGCGAAGACAGTGCTACTATGTTTGCACAGAGGTGCATAAGTGGATGTTTGATCGAGTGCTGTAATTGCGCAGAGGTGCAAATTTTGAGGACATTAGTGCCAGACCGAAGGACTGTGTTTGGTGTAGATAAGAGGACCAGCTTTGGAGGTGAAAGAGTTGAGGACAGAGGTCTCCAGCCAGAGCAGGGAAGACAGGTGTCTTCTGTGGATAGAGTTCCACTTGCTAAGGGCAGAGGAGGCAGAGGTCTTCTAGAGGATCACCAGTTAGAGCAGAGCTAGGGGAAGGTATCTCCTTTGGGTTGGTGCCCATAAACTTTGTAATCGGGAAAGGTTTCCCAGAATTTGAGGTGATAAAATTTAGTGAAAAATTTTATCCGTGGAGTAGCCCGCGTTGGGTGAACCACGTAAATTGCTGTGTCTCTTTTGTGAATGGTGTTTTTGTGCATTGCTTTGCTTACTGCTATTGATACTGTTTTCTTTACACTGCATAATATTGAACTGCAAGTTGAATCGAAGGAAAAAGTAAAAAGTGGTCTTATACTGTTCACCCCCCTCTCAGTATAAGCTTGTGTTCTTC
>JAQPPZ010008198.1:0-16175 GCA_028583015.1 Wollemia nobilis
ATATCATTACCACATTTGCTAAATGTTTTAGAAATTATACTAACCATGTAATTGAGAAAATAATTATCTTCCAAGGTTTGGATTTTCTTGATAGGATGGATGTAAACAAAGTCCTTATAGAAGAATATTCACTTAATATCATCAATAACATATATGGTAGACCCTCCACCAGTTGCAATATAGCTAATATTTTGGACGAATCAAAGAGGGTCCTAAGACTTTGAAAACTTCCAATATCAATATATTTACACATAAGACAACTCATCTGTAGAGTTTCTTGCTAATTTGAGTTCCCAAGTTAAAGGACTGAATGTGTGGAAAGAGAGATTTCTACATGAAATCATTATGGTACCAAGAAGAGATGATAAGCCTCTCAATGAAGGTTTATAATATGTTATTATCTAGGAGTCTTTATATCTCCTCTGCATCTACTTGAGAAGGTAGTTTATTTGGACTTGGTTCTTGTCCTCCTTGTGTTTTGCTATATCCTATCTCTCTCGGACAATGATATATGGACTATATGAAAGTAAATTCTAAATATCTATACCCTCAAAAGAATAGAAATGTTCAAGTATATGGTTTATATATTCTCTACCATTGATTGTAAAAATAATAAAAATGTATTTTTATAATTTTTCTTAGCAAGGGACTTAAAGTCTTGAAATTTTTCCAAGAATTCACCTTTTTGACAAAGTAAATAGACTCAATTGTAGCAAAAAAACATTAATAAAGGTCAGTACATAACAAATTTTTTTGAAATATAATATTGGAAATCGATCAACTAAGTCACTATGAATCAATTGCAACACTTGTGAAGCTTACCAATACTTCCCTTTGTTAAGCTTATATGTAGGATGTTTGCTGATGGCACATCTACTGCATACCCCATTTGAAACATTGATGTAAGGCAGTCCTATAACCATATAATATTGTACAAGCTATTGTAGATAACAGTAGTTGATATGACCAAACCGTTTGCGTCATAACTTACTATTTATGTAAGAATGAGTAATTACTATAGAGGATGGGTAATAAGGTTAGAAATAAAATAAGACATACAAATAAGTTTGATGATCATCCTTCCTAACTAATATAGGTATGCCATCCTCTACGTCATGGATTACCACTAAATCTAGAGTGAACTCAACTTTCTTGCTCTTTTCAATGGGAGTGATTTGGTAGACTAAAAGTAAGTTAATAGATAATTTAGGTACACATTGTACATCATGGAATGCACCATCCCCTATATAAATTAAACCTTTACTAATTACATATACTATTTAATTATCACCAATGGAAATATGAGGTGTAGAACATACATACAAAGTTGAGAAATGATCTCTATCAAAACACATGTGGTGTGAAGCACATGATTCAAGTATCCATGGTTTGGAGAATTCAACCATTGTAACTAAAGCCTTTTTTTTTACTGTTATAGAATTTGAAGAAGAAGAGGAACTTGGTGATATATATGATGGTAGATTGATGGTGTTATTCTACAGAAGATTATTGTTCTATTTGTTTTGTATGAAACTGATGTTTCTCATGACCTAACATTTTGTAATATGTACAAGTTGGTTTTTTTCCATGAATCCATATTAAAGTATTTTCTATCTACCTTAGAAACATACTATATTCCTTCTTTATGTGTCTTCTTTGATTTTTTTTATTATTGTAGCATAAGGGGGAGTATTCCTAGAAGGGGAGGTGAATTGGGAGGTTTTGGGATGAATATTTGAGTTTTATAATCACTTCAACCCAAATCATACAAATGTACAATTTACCACTATACAATTTATAAAACTCTCAAAAATTGATTGTACAGTTCCAAATCAGACAACTGTATAGTTATAACCATAAAAAATCCTAAATTGTATGATTTACCACTTGTATAATTTTCCAAAACTCAAATTTATAGGTAAAACTTGATATTTTTGTAATCATCCACTTCCAAACCCTTGTTTCTCCACTTTGACCAAGTCAACTATGCAATTATACACAAAAAACTAGGTAATTGATCAATTTTATAGTCTAATTGGATAACTATACGATTTGCATAAAACCTTGTTGCAGTCACACTATGTAGGAAATGGTGCTTAACATTGAATTGACATGCAAAAGTGGATGGGAATTCAAAGCAATTTGAGTAGTGAATGAACAGTAATTAACAATCATCGTAGAGGCCATATGACGGATATATGTTAGAATGTTCTAATTTATAGCCTAAAGATGCATAGTTATGAGGATATGTCATAGGTGTATATAGCACGACGATAGGAGGATTGCGTGTAGTTTTGAGGTCGCAATGGGTATTAAGCAAACAATGATGAAGGTGCAGATATATTTCTGAACGATGCATGGACAGTGAGACATGGTTCACACAATAAGATTTTGTATGGAATCCACTGATAGTGGATGAATACAATGCCATAGACGCAACTTATGATATCGGGGATACACTTCATGGAGTCAGGGTTCAGAAAAGAGAGATCGAATCAACGAGCATTGAAAACATCCACGATGGTGGATGACATCATGAAAGTTGGTGATGATTTGGGTAAAATTTATTGTAGGGTTTGTTTACACGAAGGTGAATGAAGATTCCCATGTGGATAAATCTAGTGGACATATGATGATGTGGGTAAAACTCCCTCCACTGACTTTGATGCATGCAATAAACTGGGTACAAGCTGGCGACTGGGATGAAGAAGTAGGCTGAGATGATCAGTGACAATGCATATTACATGGTGGGTGTGATATCCTGAGGTAGTTAGGGCTGCCATATTAGTGGGACTAAAATTTGATAGAGCTCTAGGCCTGTCAACCTCAATGCCAAAAATAAGTCTTTAGCCAGAGAAATGATCACGCGACAGTGAAGGTTAAACCCCAAGATCTTGGTTTCCAGGCATAAATAAATTTACATCGAGGATAGAGAAATGTTTCATTTATTTTTGGGTGTTCGAAGAAAGAAAAACAAGGAGTCAAGGGCAGGATGGCATCGCAGTGGATTTGCAGTCAGAACGGTGGTGTCGTTCACAGCTTGGGAAGCCTAGTGCAAGTAGTCGAAGAGGAGAAATGTTTATAGAGACACAGCGAGAGGATGGTCAAAATTAAATTCCCATGGGAGACATAAGGTGTGGTCGTAAAGGTTTTATTTTTGTTTTTATATATCATATATATAAGGAGATATAAGGGAGGTATAAGGGTTAATATATATATATATATATATTATACTATATGGTATAACGAAGTTATAAGGGGATTTTGATTTTTGTAATTCATATTGTAATATATGACGGGAGATATAAGGGTTGACATATTGGAACATTTGAAGAATTTTATTATAATATGAATGGATAGAGTTTACGGTTATTGTTTTTAATACATGATGTTAAAAAAGGGAGTTATAAAGAAAAATAAAATAATGTTTGTTTTGTTGTTTTATTTTTATTTGTTTTAATATCATGAAAGAGGAGAAGGTAAAACGAAGAGGGCAGTTTTAAAACATTAAAATCCCAAGGAGGGCATGGTACAAGAGCTAGAAATTTTTGTAAAAAAGACTATTTTGAAGAATCAAATTCTTCTATTTTGGCAAGAACAAACCTTGTGAGAAAAACTAAAAGGATATTACATCTAAGACTACTGCATTAATTGTTTATTTTTATTGAATTTATTTTCGATTTGTATCTATTTGTTGTCATTGAAGGGTTATACTAGGTGAATATTGAATAGAATGCAACAATATTTTATCCTTTTAGTCTTGCACTTGGTTTAATCTGATTGTGTTTTGTTTTTTTGGTCTATTAGATCAAGTTGTCTTTAGATTTATATCACAACTTGGGGTTTTGCAGGGAAGGGATTGTGACACCAAAATCTGATGTCATTTCTATGTTTTCTAGATATTTTATGAATAGTTTCTGTTGGTTTAATTTTTGTTCTTATATTAATCTATCTTCATTTATGTCATTTATTTATTTTATATTCTGGTCATTTCTAGAATTTTTGCACATAGCTTACTTTCTATTCTAGTCATTTCCAAAAAAATTGTATTTATTTTCATTCCATTCTGGTCATTTCTAGAATTTCTATACTTTTTTTCTTTCCATTCTGGTCTCTCTAGAATTTTTTCACTTAACTTTAGTCTTTATTCTGGTCCATTTCCATAATTTCATTTTTTGCATTTTTTGTTCATTTACTTCCATTTTGGTCCTTATCCAAAATTTTTGCACCTCCTAATTGCACTAAATTTATTTTCATATAAAATTAATCTTAGGGGGGGTTTTACTAATGCTAAATTTTCATTAATGGTAGATAAAGCAAATGAACACTAACATGCTAACCATTTCTAACACCAAATTCTAACTTAGTGGTAGTAGAATGCTCATGATGAAGATACAATTAATCTACTAACTGTAAAATGAACCTCACATTAAAGGTATGGAATTTAAAATGAAGTGGACTATTCCACACACTCTTACATTTTTACACCTTTAATTTGAAGTTAAAAGGAGCTTACTAACTAGGATTCAGGGTAGATCAGATTAACTTCAAGAGCACTAAAAATGATCACTTTCACATTTGCTAATTTCACATGCACTTTGAAGATTAAAGAATCATGATCACTAAAGCATTGTATGAATAGAATCATTAAGGCCCCTTGTTAACTGTCACTTGCATACTTTGAGTTATTCTGGTATTTTGATATTCTATTTAATTATCATCAATTACAAGCATGCATTGAATGTTTTCTTACCAAAACCTTGGAAAAATGTGTTTTTTCATCTAATATCTTTGCAAGAGGGAGTTTTCAGTTTAATACTCTGATTATGGTTATTATTTTACAATAGGGTAAAATATTCACTCAACATTTTAGCACTAGAATGAGGGCCTTATTTTCATAGCTTTGTGATTTATATATTTCTAATAGTTAATATGGGTAGTTTTGTTTCCACTTTATTGTACTTGCATGTACACTATTATTTAAGTTTTACTGTGAGTGATTTGTGAGAAGCCTTCTAGAACATTGGTGTTTCCAAGCTGGCCCAACCTGAGTACATAGCTACTAGGTTTAAAACCACTAGGGAAACTATTTTCCAAAGTCTTTCTCCCAATTCTAGGAGACCAAAAAATAAAACTCAAGAAATTGAAATCCCATCCAACATACTTTATCTAGGGTCATATTTAGATTCAAGTATATCTAGTGGGTCTACACCCATTGTTTCCATTGTGGTAGCTACATCAAGCGTATCTTTCTTATCACTTAGATGGTTTCTATCATTCCCATAGGATCTCTACCATTGAATAACATGGCCCAACAATTGGTTCCCTGATATGGTGCACAAAGCTCTCCCTTGAATATACCTATTGATGTTCATGACATACCTAGGCATATTGAGAGGTTGCTACCCAAGTTCATACATGATGGTCCTATTACAGCTGAGGAGCATGTTCAAATTTACAAATATTATATGTTCAGACAAGGGGTTACTCATGAACACATCGCATGTCGAGTCTTTCCTAATAGTTTGGACCATATGGCTTAGAAGTGGTACAAGAATCTCTCCATGGGGTCCATTACTTCATGGGCCCAATTGGAAGACACTTTCATTAGCCAATTTTGGTTGTTGTTAGATCCTTCCATAATCTATAATTAGTTTGTGTCATGTAAAAGGTTACCCAATGAGCCTATTAGGATGTTCAATGCTAGGTTCCAAAATCTATACACGAATGTAACTCGCCATTTTGAGGTAGATATCTCTATGGCCCTTCAATTATATTTTGGAGCCCTAGAAAATTTAACATCCCTATTTGCTAGAATAAATATTCAGATTACAACCCTTGCCCTTGCTTATGCAAAGACCATGACCCTCGAACAAAAAATGATATCGCTAGGTGGGGGGTTGTCTCAATTATATTGGATGGGAAAATATGGTCCATACAGTCATCCCACCACGATGAATCAAATGATGGCATCACAAGTACCAACGATGAACAAATTACCATATCAAAAACCATACCCATTCATACCCATGTATTTACCATTTCCTACTTATCCTAAGATATCCATTCTACCATCCACAACCATGTTGGCAAACAATCATATGACCATACCTAGATTTAGTGCGATCAAAAATCAGTTGTCCATGCTTGACAGCACGATTAATACCCAAAGCTCAATGACTTATCCATCGGTCATGCCTCTTCAAAGCATGAACCCTGGGTGGAACCAAAATACTTATAATAAAGTCATCAATATTAAATATGAGTCATAAAAATGGGATCAACAAGTGGGTTATAAATATATTTCATTTAGATGTCATAAATATCATGAAAATAGACACGTGGAAAGAGATTACAAACTTAAAATAATGGATAAAATTTTTTGGGCATAATAAAAAATTCAATATGAAAGAAATAGATCATATCATAGGAGAAGCTAGACCAAATACACGATTTTCAACTCCTATGAAATTGGCAAGAAAAATCCCTATACATCATAAAATTGAAAAAACCATCATCGTTTACTTAAATCAACCATTAGAAGAAACAAATGATACAAGGTATGAGTAAATACTATGCACAAATTCAAATGTAGGAGTTAAACTTACAAATAAATACGGGGAATAAAATTTTAAAACAAATGAAGATGCAGAGAAAACTTAAAAATGAATGATATGAAGGAGGTCAAGGTTAATCAAGGTAAATCTTCTTCATTTTCTCGAGCAACATAAAATATTCACCTTGCAATAAAAATGAAAGTAGCACAAAGTGTGTTCATTGTACTTTAGGATTTCAAGAGTAACAAAATGAATGATGTATAAGTTAGCTCATCATGATCATAAGACATAGCTTATTTGCATTACAATAAATTATAGAAAGCTCATCATGAATTTGAGACAAATAACTTATTTTCATTATAAGGAATTATGGATAAGTTAGTTCATCATGATGATGAGATGAATAAATTATTTACATTACAATGAATGATAAATAAGTTAGCTCATATTTAATATGAAATAAATAGTTTATTTGCATTATGCTTAGTGCACCTACATAGATGAACTTATGTATGGTGTAGGGATGGGCACATCCTAATGATAGATTAAAAGGGTAAGTTAGATCATCATAGAGATGATATAGACAACTTAATCATAAGGTATTAATTCAATAGACAACTTCATAAAATGGCTTATGTAGATCCTTAACGAGTGCATCAAAAGAAATGTCTGGACCAGAATAAAGACTAAAGTTAAGTGAAAACATTATAGAGAGACCAGAATGGAAAGAAAACAAGTATAAAAATTCTAGAAATGACAAGAATGGAATGAAAATAAATACATTTTTTTGGAAATGACCAGAATAGAAAGTAAGCTATGTGCAAAAATTCTAGAAATGACCAGAATATAAAAGAAATAAACGACATAAATGAAGATAGATTAATATAAGAACAAAAAATAAACCAACAAAAACTATTCATAAAATATCTGGAAAACATAGAAATGACATCAGATTTTGATGTCACAATCCCCTCCCTGCAAAACCCCAAGTTGTGATATAAATCTAAAGACAACTTGATCTAATAGACCTGCAAAACAAAACACAATTAGATTAAACCAAGTGCAAGACTCAAAGGATAAAATATTGTTGCATTCTATTCAACATTCACCTAGTGTAACCCTTCAATGGCATAAACACATAGATACAAATCGAAAAGAAATGCAATAAAAATAAACAATAAATGCAGTAGTCTTAGACGTAATCTCCTTTTAGTTTTGCTCACAAGGTTTGTTCTTGCCAAAATAGAAGCATTTGATTCTTCAGAATAGTCTTGTTTACAAAAATTTCTAGCCCTTGTACCATGCCCTCCTTGGGTATTTAAATTTTTAAAACTACCCTCTTCGTTTTACCTTCTCCTCTTTCATGATATTCAAACAAATAAAAATAAAACAATAAAAAAAACATTATTTTATTTTTATTTATAACTACCTTTTTTAACATCATGTATTAAAAACAATAACCATAAAATCTATCCATTCATATTATAATAAAATGCTTAAAATGTTCCAATATGTCAACCCTTATATCTCCCATCATATATTACAATATGAATTACAAAAAACAAAATCCCCTTATAACTCCCTTATACCATATAATATATATATATATATATATATATATATATATATATTAACCCTTATACCTCCCTTATACTATATGATATATAAAAACAAAAATAAAACCTTTATGACCACACCTTATGTCTCCCGTGGGCATTTAATTTTGACCATCCTCTCACTGCATCTCTATAAACATTTCTCCTCTTCGGCTACCTAGACTAGGCTTCCTAAGCTGCGAACGACACCACCGTTCTAACTGCAAATCCACTACGATGTCATCCTACCCTCGACTCCTTGTTTTTCTTTCTTCAAACACCCAAAAAGAAATGAAACATTTCTCTATCCTCTATGTAAATTTATTTATGCCTAGAAACCAAGATCTTGGGGTTTAACCTTCGCTGTCGCGTGATCATTTCTCTGGCTGAAGACTTATTTTGGGCATTGAGGTTGACATACCTGGAGCTCTATAAAATTTTAATCCCACTGACATGGCAGCCCTACCTACCTCAGGATATCACACCCGCCATGTAATATGCATTGTCATTGATCATCTCAGCCTACTTCTTTGTCCCAGTTGCTAGCTTGTACCCAGTTTATTGCATTCATCAGAGTCAACATCTATTGTGGAGGGATTTTTACCCACATCATCATATGTCCACTAGATTTATCCATGTGGGCATCTTAATTCACCTTCATGTAAACAAACCCTACAATAAATGTGACCCAAATCATCACCAAATTTTGTGATGTCATCCACCATTGTGGATGTTTTCAATGCTCATTGATTCAATCTCTCTTTGCTGAACCCTAACTCCATGAAGTGTATCCCTGATATCATAAGTTGCATCTATGGCATTGTATTCATGTACTATTAGTGCATGCCATCCAAAATCTCACTATGTGAACCATGTCTCACTGTCCATGCATCGTTCAAAAATCTATCTGCACCTTCATCATTGTTTGCTTAATACCCGTTGCTACCTCGAAACTACACACAATCCTCCTATCATCGTGCTATATAAACCTATGACATATCCTCATAACTATGCATCTTTAGGCTATAAATTAGAACATTCTACCACATATCCGTAAGATGGCCTCTACAACAATTGTTAATTACTGCTCATTCACTACTCAAATTGCTTTGAATTCCCATCCACTATTGCATTTCAATTCAATGTTAAGCACCATTGCCTACATATCTGGTTCAACTTATCATTGGACGATGATACCACATCCTATCTGTAGGGCCCACATCTACTTTCATTATTCACTTATTCAGTGATGTACCGCAAGAACACCTGGCACTGCCACCTTGCGATACCCTCGGGTTCCTATTTATTTTCTATGGCTCTGGTGTCACTCTCATATATGGACCATAATATCTTCAACTAAAAAATTCTGAACTATGCACTTCCCATTGATGCTAACACCAACTCTCTGCTAGTCTACGTAGATTGTCTTCGGTTGCCACATGCGACTATCCGCTAGCTTTTCTAAACTTGGCGCTCATTGTGGGATTTTAGAACCAATAATGGCCTTGTGGGAAAATTCAAAATTTATTCATCTATTCAAAAATAATACACACACACAATATATATATATATATATATATATATATATATATATATATAGGGGATGAGACGGTGGAACGGTGGAGAGATGAGGACGGGAAGTTGGAGGAATAAGGGGAGAAGGGATAGGAGGGATAAGGAGCGGGAATAAGGAAAAAGAAAAATTTGAGGGGAGATAGAGAAATAAAAACAAATCTTGCCGACAAAACTATTTTTCCGACATTTTACAAGGCATTCACACTTGCAAGGTTTTTCTAAGCCACTTAGAATGTGGTCATGTTCACACTTGCAACACTCTCCCCCTTAAAGTTGAGAGGACTGACTAGATAGTCTCTCAGCTTTATAAATTGAGCTTTAGCCATCGCTTTGGTGAAGATATCTGCAACATTCTCCAAAGTGTGGTAGAATTGAAGCTCAACAAGTTCTTGCTCCACCATATCTCGGATGAAGTGGTACTTCATATCAAAATGTTTTGTTCTACTATGGTGGATTGGATTGTATGCCAACTGAATGGCACTAATGTTGTCACAGTAGATTCTGGTCGGACCACTTTGTGGTTCTCCAATCTCTTCCAGTACTTTTCTCAACCATAACACTTGAGTACTAGCATATGTGACTGCTATATACTCAGCTTATGTAGAGGACAAAGCTACTACAATCTACTTTTTGGAACTCCATGTTATTAGTCCTGACCCTAGACTATAACAGTTCCCTGAAGTTGATTTCTAGTCATCAATGTTGCTGCCCCAATCACTATCACTAAAGCCTACAAGCTTGATAGTATTACATTTATGGTAATGGATTCCAAAATCCCATGTACCCTTTACATATTTGAGAATTCTCTTAGCTGCCTGCAAATGCATCTTAGAAGGTATAGCCATAAATCGAGAGACAAGAGAAACAACATACTGAATCTCAGGTCTAGTGTTGGTGAGAAACATCAAACTCCCAACCATGCTTCTGAAAGTTGTCACGTCAACTTTTGGTGCTCCATAATCTTTGCTTAATTGGATCCCATGTCCAACTAGAGTTGCAACTAGTTTGCAATGCTCCATAGCAAACTTCTTGATCATGTCCCGATCATACTTATGTTGACAGATGAAGATCCCTGTATCTAACTGATGAACCTCCATTCCAAGAAAGTAGTGCATTAAGCCAAGATCCTTCATCTCAAACTGCTTCATCATGGAGCACTTGAACTCCATATTCATTTTTTCATTACTACCCATGAATATGAGATCATCCACATACAAGCAAACTATGAGGATGTCATTACCTTACTTTAGGTAGTAAAGGGTGGGTTCATTTCTACTTCTGGTGAGCCCAAAATCTTTGAAGTACCCATCAATGCATGAGTACCAAGCTCATGGTGCCTGCTTGAGGCCATAGAGTGCCTTTTTCAGTCTGTAAACAAGGTTCTCCTTGCATTTCTCTTCAAATCCATGTGGTTGCTCAAGATACACTTCTTCTGTCAAGTAACCATTGAGAAATGCACTCTTTACATCCATGTGTTGGACTTTCCAACATTTGTGAGCAGCTAAAGCAAGAACTATTTTGATGGTTTCTTGTCTGGCTACAGGAGCAAATGTCTCTTCATAATCAATACCATACTTCTATGTAAATCCTTTTGCAACCAATCTTGCTTTGTGCATTTCAATGCTTCCACCAGCATTGAACTTGGTCTTGAAGACCCATTTGCATCCAACACATTTCTTTCCTTTAGGAAGCTCTACGAGCTCCCAAGTGTCATTGTTTTTATAGAGGTTATCTTCTCTTTCATAGCATCTTGCCATATTTTTTGAGTACATGCCTTCTCATAACTAGAAGGTTCAAGTTGTGCACTAGTTAACAAGGCATGGTTAACTATATCTCCCCAAGGTTCTTGGGAGTCATCATCACCATACAAATGCATATTTTCAAGTCTTTACAAGACTGAACTCATTTCACTAGCTTAACTTCTAGTATATATTCTTTGAAAGTTTTTATCCAACATCTGATAAGATGGATGATTCTAGAGTGTTCTCTTGCCTCTGGATGGAGAATCAATATCCATTGGTGAGGAACTGACCGACCTTTGAGGAGAAGGACTTGGTGAAGAAGTTGAACTCGAAGATGAACTTGGGCTTGTTGGAGGAGACTTCTTACCTTTCTGCGATGATTGTTGTTGCACCTGTTTAGAAACTGCATCATTGGATTCATCATCATTGAATATTTGGGGCTTACCCCATTCTCCCCCTTCATCAAAAATCACATCCCTAGAAAGAACAATCTTTCGAGTCCTAGGATTGTAGAGTTTATAAGCTTTTGTGTTCTCACAGTACCCTACAAATATGCATGCCTGACTCTTTGGGTCAAGTTTTTTTCTCAGCTCATCAGGAATATGAGAATATTCCAGTGAACCAAACACTCAAAAATGCTTGAAATTTGGTTTCTTACCATACCATGCTTGGTAAGGAGTTTTCCATTTCAAACTTGAAGTAGGGCTTCTATTCAAAATATACACACTGGTCCTGGCTGCATTTGCCCAATACATATTACTCAAATGCTTCATCTAAAGCATAGATATTGCCATCTCTATAATGGTGTGGTTCTTTCTCTCAACCACACCATTCTACTGTGGAGTGTAGGCAGAAGTGAACTGCATTTTTATTCCATGTTTTTTACAAAAAATCAAAAAATCATTAGACGAGTATTCTCCTCCTTTATCTGATCTCAAACACCTAACAAAATATCCACTCTCATTTTCAACTCTTGTTTTAAAATCTATGAAGCAATCAAATGATTCATATTTATGCTTCAAAAAATATATCCAGCACATTCTTGAAAAATCATCAATAAAAAGAAGAAAGTACAATTTTTTACCAATGCTTTTAGTTTGCATTGGACCACAGATGTATGAATGCACTAGTTGGAGTGTATAACTGGCCCACCATGCTTGTCCTCATGGAAACTTGGTCCTGGCATGCTTGCCCAAAGCACAACCTTCACAGACTTCTTTATTATCCTAAACTTTAGGAAGTCCGGTCACCATCGCTTGAGAGGTTAACATCTTCAAACTAGCAAAATTTAGATGACCGTATCTCAAGTGCCACAACACACTTGGATTTAAAATAGCAACATTTTCTAATTGATCTCCCCCTGGCTGACCAAAACTTAAAGGGAATAGCCTATTCTTTGTCATTGGCACTTGTGTAATAATTCTATTACTATTATTTTTATCAAAATTGGTGCATTTACCCTCATCAAAAAGTAACTTGTAGTTCTTTTCTAACATTTGACCAACACTTAAAATATTGTGTTGGAGATGGGGTGTGTAATAGATATCACTTACTTGCTTAACACCTTCTTTAGTTGGAATCACCATGGCTCCAATGCCTTCAACTGCCAATGAATTGTTGTCCCCCAACTTGATGCTATATTTGTAGGAAGAATCCAGGGTAGCAAAGAGTTCTTCTTTGCCACTCATATGATTTGAACACCCAGTGTCCAAAATCCAAGTGTCATTCATATTCTTATCTGACTGGCCATATGAGAGAAAGAGATTTGTGGTCCCTTTCTCTTCTCCAAAATTGCTATACTGATTGCTCTGGCTACTGCTGCTCCCTTGTGAAGGCTGCTTTGACCAACAGTCATGAGCATAGTTTCCAGGTTTGCCATAATTGTAGCAAACTTGCTTTGACTTGTCATTTCCTTTTCCTCGGCCTGGATGCTTTCCTCTATTCTGTTGTCCACCTTGATTCTGACCTCCACCTCTGTTTGAAGATCCTCCTCTGCTTGGTGTTCCACCTCATGGACTATTCTTGCCTCTTCCTCTATACTGACCTCTGTCATGACCTCTACATCTTCTTTCTTGTGAAGCAAAGGCTTTATCATCTCCTCCATGGCTAGTGGAAAGAGTGTCTTGCAATCTTTCTTCATGTGAAAGAAGAGAACCAATCAGTGCTTCAAAAGAAAGAGTAGTTAAATATTTTGACTCTTCAATAATGATTGCTACATGATTCCACTTCGGAATATGTGTTCACAACACTTTCTTCACCATAACCTCAGGCTTAACATCTTCACCTAGAGTGACCATTTTATCTACTATCGCTTTAACCCGCACACAGTAGTCTCCTACTTTCTCATTTTCTTGCATTCTGAGATTTTCAAAATCTCTCTTCAATGTTTGAAGTCTAACCTGTTTTACTTGATCACTACCTTGAAATCTTTCTTTCAAAACTTTACACAGGATGCTATTCTAGGAAAGATACTTTTATCTAGGGCTGCTTGTAAATAGTACAGGGCAGAGGAATTATTTTTCTGGGCTTCTTTTCTAGTTTTTTTATCTGCAGCACTCAAAGCTGCCCATTCAGTAGCTGTGGGTTCTATATACCCTTATATTACAATATCCCATAAACCTTTTCCTATTAACAAAGTTTTCATCTTTATTAACTAGTATTCATAATCACTACCATTGAATTCTGGAATTGGTAGACTAGTATTGGATACCATTTCAGAAAGTAGACTTTATTTTAATTACAAGCAAGTAGTACAAAGAAGTACAAAATAGATCACTAATTTAAATCAAATCTAGCCTTTTTAATTCTCTCACTGATTTATTGCTCCTCTTGTTGTGGATTACCCAGTATTGGATGCCCAAAATTGTCGACAATGGAATCCTCGTCGTCACTGATGACAATGATTTTAGGGGCTGGTCCTGGCTCTGGCTCTAGCTCTGGCTCTGGATCTGGCTCCAGTTCTAGATTAGGAGAGTGTGGTGTATAGCTCTCACATGATTCTATTTCAGGCACTGCAAGTGTATAACTGTCACTTGATTGTCATTCAGGTGCTTCTTCAACCATATTCAACTCTTCTATTCTTTTCCCGAAGATATTGTCCTCTGAATCAGCCTCGTATCCAGAATCAGGATTCCTTTGGTGGGCTATGACTGCATTTTCTAATTGATTGAAAACTGTATGCAAACCATATCTCCAAATTTTTTTGTCAAACCATTCAGCGTTCTCCCTTTGTAAAAGAGAACAAAGAGCATGATAGAATCTGGTTGATCTGATCATCTACTCATCAATGCAAAAAACAACTTAAAATTTTTACCCTTTTATAGCCACTGAGGCTATTACAAAAAAAAAATTTAACCTTGAACGGGGTTCCAAGGGGCAGCGCCCCTGGCATGCCATCCCCGTCACGAGACGGGGAGTCCAAAAAAATTTGAAGGTGCTAAACGGGCGTTCCGGAAGACTTCCCATCACTTTTCTAGGTTCACAATATGCAAATTTTCACTTTCCACTTTTCACAAATTTTCTCCAAAAAGAAAAGGTTTTCAAATTTTTATAAAGCCTTTTTTTAAATTTAATAATCAATAATGCTTTTAATAAATTAAAAATAACTATATTAATAAAATAATTAAAAGCATTTATTTGAAAATTAAATTCAATTTAAAAGAAACTTTAATAATAAAAAAAAAAAATTTAAACCTTTTATTATTCTGGTGATTCGAACTCGTGACCTCACGTATGCAGACAATCACCTTTGCCGCTACACCGCACGGCTCCTTTAAAAAAAATCCGCCTGCTCTTCCTCTTAAAGCTCCGCCTTGACGAAAAAACAAAAAAAAAAACTTTTCCTTAAACTCGACGGGATTCGAACCAGGGTCCTCTCCTTTGCAAATCCACCAACGTAACCAACTACGCTTGGGTCTTGATTGGAATGATAAACAGAGTCGCGTGATATGTTATCGTCCCACAATAATTTAAAAAAAAAAACTAAGTCTTTTATCCCACATGCATTGGGAAGAAGACTCTCGTGCTGCTTTTCTACTACCACGGGCACAAAAGAACTCATTTGTCCTCGTCAGTCTACCACCCATCTGCTCACCTCAATCCACGTGCTACCCAGTCAGCACTCTACCAGCTGCCATGTGTCCTCTTGCCACATCAACTCTCACTGTCTGCTATCTGCCTTCTTGATCCACGTGCACCTAATTGTCCCTGATAGCTCCTCAGCTCTCTCTCTCTATTTTCACGTTTGCCTTGGGATGTGTACTACGCTAGTGATTTCCACCTCAGATAGCTTCCTACTAACTACTCCCTTCTCACCTCGAGATCCGTGTCCTAATTTTTGCACCCCTGGCCCTTTGGCTCTGATACCAGAATGTGGTCAAATTCAAAATTTATTCATCTATTAAAAAATAATACACACACACATATATATAGGGGATGAGACAGTGGAACGATGGAGAGATGAGGACGGGAAGTTGGAGGAATAATGGGAGAAGGGATAGGAGGGATAAGGAGTGGGAATAAGGGAAAGGAAAAATTTGAGGGGAGAGATAGAGAAATAAAAACAAATCTTGCCGACAAAACTATTTTTTTGACATTTTACAAGGCGTACACACTTGCAAGGTTTTTATAAGCCACTTAGAACATGGTCATGTTCACACTTGCAACAGGCCTCATAAGCTACGTCTTTCACCCAGTATCTATGTTTG
>JAQPPZ010008199.1:0-14857 GCA_028583015.1 Wollemia nobilis
TTAAACAAGGGCATCCCTAGATAAGTTGTTGGCAAATGTGCCTCCTCCATTTGAAATAACTTGTAAATTCCTACTTTGTTTCTAGCTTGATTGTTTAAGAAGTAAAATTTTGATTTTTTTCTATTAACTTTCTACCTTGACACTCTTTCATATTCCTTTAATAAGTTATTCAAATATTTGGCCTTGTTTATCCATGGCCTCTCGAAAAAAGTTGTATCATCTATAAACTATTCATGGATGATGTTGTCAACGTTACTAGTAGCCTTAAGTCCACTTATTAGTCCATATTTATATGCCTTCCTCAAGTTCCTACCCAATACCTCTACCATAATATTTAACATATATGATGATAGAGAATATCCCTATCTAAGACCTCTCTTGGCTTGTAAATGATTCTATTACTAACCCATTGACCAACACTAAATATCATACTATAGAGACACAAGCTTTAATCCATCTGATCCATTTCTTACCAAATCTAAACTTTCTAATACTTCAAAAATAAAAATCCATCTAACCATATCATATAATTTCATATCAAGTTTTAAGATCATTGCTCTCCTTTTTCTTGAAGATGCTAAATGCATAACTTTATGACCTCATATGATCATATCTAGAATCTGTCTCCCTTTCACAAATCCTTGTTCTTCTAAAATAATTGTGTCTAATAGTGGTCTTAAATGATTTTCCATAACTTTGAATATTATATTATATGTCATATTACATAGGCTTATGGGATTTAATGAATCAAACATTTCTACATCCTTTGTTTTTGTAATCAGAGTAAGATATATTACATTTATTTTATAAGGCATATATAATTTTACCGTAGACTGTTCCACTACCACCAATAAAATATCATTTTCTACATCCCAATTATGTTGATATAATGCTACAAAGAGCCTATGCCAACCTTGATATTTATGCTTATCAAAATAAAAAATAGATAAATGAACTTCTTCCAGAGTAATAGGCTCCATCAGTTTCCTATTGTCCTCATCTATTATAACTAAAGGTACTTCTTGTAGTAGTTTAAACTACAAACTTTGATCATAGAATATTCTAGTAAAAAAACCTTACCTCCTTTTTTATTTGACTCTAGTATTTAATCCAAACCCATTTTACTAATTTAATTCTACTAATTCTAGATGCTAATATTTATACTATTTTCATCCTATGAAAACAATATTTTTATCTCCTTTTAACCAAGCTTGTCTTGATTTAAATCTCCAACGTTTTTCTCCCTTACTCAAAATATTATGATATTCACTAAGAAACTTACTTTCCTCTAAGCTTCTATTAGTATGCTCACCTTCTTGAAAATTTGAAAGTTTCTCTTTTAGTTCTTCATTATCCTCAAAAATATTTATAAAAGTATTCTTGTTCCATTATTTTAATTTATTTTGGAGATTATAGAATAGACTTTATTGCACTTTTTATAGGTTTAACCCTTAAGAATACTCTATCTCCCAAATAGAATTCTCTAGATGGTTTTTTAAGATTAGAATAGCTCTTTTGATGATAGACAACTTACTTAAGCCTTTGCTTGATAATATTGAGCTATTCCTCCATCACTCGAACCGCATCTAGTCTGATGACAACCCGATCCTTCACATTATTCCAAGATAGAGGAGTTCTACATCTATTTCTATACAAGGCTTCAAATGGGTCCATATTCAAGGAAATATACTAACCATTATAATAATAAAAATATACTAGATGTAAAAAGTATTCCCATAAAGACTTTTGGTCCATGCAATACATGCAAAGCATGTCTTTGAGGACTTGGTTTACTCTTTTTGTTTTACCATCTATTTTATAGATGATATATAGAAATCATGTTAAGCTTTGTGCAAATTGCATGATGAAGAGCTTGCCAAAACTTAGATGTAAATTTAGAGTCTCTATCTGAGATGATTACCTCAGCAAATCCACATGAACTAAATATCTCTTTGGAAAATCTATTTTCCACCACTAGAGCATCATCCTTGGTACTCCTTGGTATAAAGTGTGCAACCTTGGTCAACTTATTGACCACCATAAGGATTGCATCATGTTGATACCTATTCTTAGGTAATCCCATAATAAATTCCATAGATATGACCTACCATTTCTACATTGGTATATCATGTGGGTATAATTGTTCTACTATATGCCTATGCTTAGCTTTCACTTTTTGGTATTCCATTCATCGAGCAAAAAAATCAGTGATATCTCTCTTCATACCTAACCAGTAGAAGGTATTTTTCATGTTCTCCCTCATTTTAGCCCTACTTGGATGAGCAGAGTAAGGAGATCTATGCACTTATTGCATGATATGTCTCCTCAAGTCACTAATTTTGGGTATAACTACCCTATATTTAAAGCACAAAAGACCATCTTATATGTCAGAATCCTTGTTCTCTATAGGATTTCTTTCTATTTTGGATTGAATTTCATAGTAATATTGGTCTTATTTATTATCTTGGTCTATTAAGTCCACGTGATTATGGTATAATGCATCTATATACCTTCTTCTACTTAAGGCCTTAGTGACCTTATTTTTATTAACTTTGATATACTCTATACCAAAGTTGTACTCTACTAGGAACTCAATATATCTTCTTTGTCTAGCATTAGGTATTGGATGAGTAAAAATATATCTTAGAATCTGATTATCGATACTTAACTCAAAATGCTTCCCTAGTAGGTAATGCCACCAAATATTAAGAGCGTGCACAACTGATGCTAGCTCTAAATCACTTATAGCCTAATTTACCTCATGTTTCTTGAGTTTCCTTGACTCATATGCTATGACTGAATCATATTGGGATATAAATCCTAAATCCTATAAAGAAAAATCAATACAAACTAAAAATCACCTTGAGGATCTACAATTTTTAGAATAGGTGTAGTAGTAAGCTTTTGCTTAAGCAACTCAAAAGTAGCTTTACCCTTGTTTGTCCATTTATACTCCTTACCTTTCCTTTGAAGATTAGTGATAGAGTAGGTTATTTTGGACAAAAAAAATTTATAATACATTATAATGCCCATGAAGCTCCACACTTCAATCACATTAGTGGATGGTGGCCAACTCAAAATGACCTCTATCTTCTTTGGATCTACAACTATCCCTTCTACATATATGATATGTCCTAGATACTACACCTCTAGAACATAAAAGTCACACTTTGACAAATTTCCATAGAGTTGGTTCTTCCTTAACAACTTGAGCATGATTCTCAAATGCCTATCATGCTCTTCCTTATTTCAAGAATATATCAAGATATCATCTAGAAATATCAAGACAAATTGATCCATATATTTTCTAAACACACTGTTCATCATATTTGTTATCTTTTGATGCTAAATTCTTAAAACAAATAACCAAAAAATCTAAAATAAAGTTCCTATATAAAATATATATTAATAGAAATATATAAATCATATAAAACTCATATATAACTTATGCAACAACTCATAAAATAGCTATTAAAAAACACATTTACACATTTATAACCACAACTATTATACACATTTACATTATTGAGTAATTTGCACATTCTAATAATACTTGTGTATTTATTACATAGCATAAAGTAAATACTCACACTCTAATATAATATACACTCCTAATCTAAAGATGTACCCAAGGTGGTATATTATCATGTACCAAATAATGTAATATACTCTAATACCCTCCTGTATTACATTATTTGGTTATTAAAGACTTTAGTCTTCAATATAGTCTTCATATCTTAAATTAATTGGCATTGTATACCTCCTTGATCAAGTTATTTCTCTTCTTGCTTGTATTTACCATTGGTGTTATTATTTATGCTTCTAGGTGAAATCACATTGTCATTTAATTCTTGCAAAAATATTTTCTCTTTGTCTTTGTCCTTCATATCACAAGTCTTCATTTGTACAGAACCTTTTGAGCATTCACTTATGACATCATGATAAGATGCTAAATTAGATAAAATTGAAGCATCAATATTGCATGAAGAATGAAATACATTTTCTAAAAATGATTCATCCACTTTTGCTTTCTTCTTAAGGGATTCAATCAACTCCTTTTGTTTCAAGTTCTCCTCTTTGTAATGTTTAAGTGTAAGCAATGCCATGTATATTATACTAGCAATATTTAAAGAAATTATAACACTATATTTGTCATTGTCAATTGTTTCAAAAATTCTCTCATGAAGATAGTATTCAAATTTTTCAAAATTTTCTTCTAATGCTTCTTTGTAAATGAAACTTGAGACTAAGTCCAATTTTCCTTCAAAATTCTTAATCAAATATTTGATCCCAATTTTTATGATATTTATCTTTTCTTCTCTGACAATGCTCTCTATATCATTGTTTAATGTATTATTTGAATAAGACATTCTTATTCCTCCTTAGTTTCAAAAAATGAAAGACAACTTTGATAAAATTTTCAAATCTCTAAACCTTTGAGGTTGACTACCTTATGTCTCCCTAGTTTTGAATGTATTATCCCACCTTGATAAAAATGTTTTCAACTTCTAAATTTTGAGTTGAATTTGAGTATATGATCAAATACTAACTTTCAATTCTTCAAATCTTGTAGTATACTTTGTATTTCCTAATGTTTGGATAATGATCAAACAATAGTTTTGACAAAGGTTTCAATTCTTCAAATCTTTAGGTGGAAATCCTTTTATCTCCCAAATTTCAAAAATATGATTTATCAATTCTAAATTTCACAAATCTATGTTGGTGTTGAATTCCTTATAACTCCCCAATTAGAAATTTATAAATTCTATAAAATATATTTGAAAGTTTTGTATTCCTAATTTGATGTTGAAATCCTTATTTCTCAAAAATTACCAATTTGCAAATATTTCAATAAACTAGTTACAAAACTTCAAATTAATCTCTCAAATTTTCAAATCAACTTTTCAAATCTTCACAAAACTTTCCAAATAGCAATAATAAAATATCTATGGTTTTGATTTACCACTTATAAACCTTATTCCTCCAATAGCAATAATTAATCAATGTGGAAATATATTAATCAATTTCAAATTTTCATAAATCAATTATAAACACTCCTTACTCCAACCTTTGAATAAATCAAATAATAATTTGAGATTTACCTCAATAATGTAAGTGTGTTATTCTGGGTGAAATGTTAGATCTTCACTATTGAATAGTCAACAATGTTCTTGCTACTAGACACTCTCCTGATTTTGCAACCCAAACTTCTTCTAAAATAGATCTCTATTTTTCTAATTTCATCACATGCAATAAATTAAGATTTCAAAATACTTTGACTCCATTCTAATACATTTGGTGCTCATTGTTTCAAGTTACAAGTGGAACATATACATTTGTCTTCTTCTATAACATTTCTTTGGTGCTTTGAGTTACTGTCCTTCTCATAACACTTAGCTGAAAATATTTTCAAACTTTGGTTGGTTACATTCAATGATTCTATAATGTCTTGGGTATTACATTTATTACAATACCAAGTGGTAAATGAACTCTACAACTCCTCAAATGAGTGTTCTTCCTTTGATAATGCTCCACTTCTTCTTTGTGATACATTTGCTCTTCTTTACAATGTATTCTAACATATAATAGTGATTGGCTTTTTACGTTCTACTTTGGCATTTGGCTTTCTAAGTTCCCTTTTGTGCAATGGGGTGGATCTTCCAATGGTCTCTCCTTTCATAGTGGTGCAAACACAACTTGGGTGTATTTTCCTTTCTAAAATGTTGGATCCTCCTTCAACATACAGTGGCTTCTTTGAATGCCACTTTGATTGCATTGCTTATACAAATTTTAACCTATTTTTATGTAGCTTGGCTTCTCCACAACTCAGCTTCAATGGGCGAGCTTGAAAGTTTTTTTTTTTCAATAGTTTTACTCCTTTTCCACTTACTTTACTAACTTCTATTTCTGAAACTTGTGTAAGTTCAAATAGACTCTTGTTCCTTCAAAAATATGTACTTTACTTTCTTTTTTAGAAATATATACTATGCATACCTTTTAGTGCTTTGTATTGAATTTATAGATACTTTTATTGCTATTTTAAACTAGGAGTAATACTTGCAATAATAATAAACTTATACTCTATAGTAAAATATTAATTCTCCAAATTTATTTGTGCTTCCTTTCAAGCTTGCTTTCTAGCTAAATTTTCTCACCTTTCAATATTCAGACTTTCTACCCAAATACCATTAAATTTGTAGCTCTTTTTCTTCTCTAAATATTGCACAAATATTCTGAAATTTGTAGTTCCTAAAGGTGCCCAAAAATATGCTTTCTTAGTTTTAATATGCTCCCTCAAAAATTTTATTTTCTCCTTCCAAATATCTTCCAAGAAACTATGAAATTTGCAGCTTAAATTATTCTTCAAATGCTATCTAAAATACATCTCTCCCTCCTTCAACTTGTCCAAATTCTCTAAAATTTTCAGCACCAAATGTAGTCCAATATGCTGCCTCTAACTCCTTCAATTTGTTGCCTTATTTTTGTTTGCAAACTCTGTATTTCTGCAGCTCCAAATGCTGCCAATATGCGGCCTTTTTTCTTTCTAAAAATATACCTCTATCACCTTTAATTCTTTGCCTTAAATGGCATCAATTCCTTATTCAATAATCTATCCAAAAACCTTCCAAATCTACCCAAATTTTCTCCAATTTGCAGCTCTTCTATCTCCTTATGATGCTGCCAAATTTGTAGTCCAAAACTCTTCAAATGCTACTTCAAAATTCTGATTTCTCATCCTCTATCTTGCTGCCCTGAAACTCTTCAAATTCTACCCCAAAAACCTGCAATTTTCTTCTTCAAAAGTCAGCCTTCAAAATTTTAATGGTTGTCTCCAAAAATATCAATTTGTGGCCTCTTTCAATCTTCTTTCTTCTCCTTAGCTTTAACTAAATTTTATCTTCAAATTTGACCTCTTTTTTGGCCTCTTCTTCAGGAATATGAATGTCTTGAAGTCTTCAAAATTAGTTTCTCAAATTTAGCAAGCTTATTGTAAAAATCCTTCTCCTTGAATCAGTTTCACAAATTCATTTGGGCTTGTTTTTGAATGACAATAATTGTCCCAATTTTGATGTGATTACCTCTTTTCAAGAACTTCTTCTTATTGCAATCTTCTACCTAAAAATTTCTTCAAATATTCTCCAATAGCCACTTCTTCAATTTCTCAATAGGGCTTCTCTATTCTTCTTATTTTCCTTCCAAATTTGCTTGAAACCTCTTTTCTTGGGTTTCTAAATTCCTCATTATTCTATCTCGTCTCTCAAATCTACAATGGATACCTCTTATTTTGGGTCTCCTCTTTCTTCAATCTTCAATAGGGCTTATTTGGTCTCTTTCTCAAATATCTTATCTTCTTCCTCAAATCTATAATGCGGACCTCTTTCTTGGGTCTCCTCAATATCCTTTCTCCAATATTCTATGGGGACCTCTTTCTTGGGTCTTCTCAATATTCAATGTCTACTCTTTTGCTACAACTCAAAAACTAATCCCTGCACGAGGAAAGCACATAGACTTTTAGGCAATCGAACGTGAAATTCTTCTCTATCTATTGTAGGAAGTTTTTCAACTTGTAAGAACTAATTTTTTGGAACAAAATATTAGACAACAGTGTTATATTTTCATGCTAAATACTTAAAGCAAAATAACCTCAAGATATAAAATAAATATACTATATCAAATATAAGATAATTACAATGTTCTAAATATATAAAACTCATAAATAACTTCCACAACAACTCGTAAAATTTCCATTAATAAATGCTCATGAAAATAGTAATTTGATATAGAATAAATATCTCAAGTACATCATGCTTCCACACACTCCCCCTCTACATTGTGTTACATGCACACATACATAGAGACACATATATAATGGAATGTCACTCTTCATATGGAGAACTCTTGGTCTTCTCTCTTCTTGAGACTCTTAAATTTATTATTCTAAGGATACATGTGCACATGGACTATTATGCATATTTACATTATTAAATACTTTGCACATTCTAATAATACTTGTGCATTTATTACATTACATAAAGTAAATACTCACACTCTAATATAAGACACAATCCTAATCTAGAGATGTACCCAAGGTGGTACATTATCATGTACCAAATAATGTAATATTATCCAACACCCCCTTGTATTACATTATTTGGTTATTGAAGACTTTAGTCTTCAATATGGTATTTGTATTTTAACTCACTTTGCACTGTATCCCTTCTTGATTAGGTTCTTTATCCTCTTGCTTATCTTCATAATTGATGTTAGTCTTTATGATTTCAGGTGACACCATGTCATCATTAAATTCCTACAAAAATATTTTTTCTTTGCCTTTGTTCTTCATATCACAAGTCTTCTTTAGTATAGAACCTTCTGTGCATTCACTTATGATACCATGATAGGACTCTAAATTAGACAAATATGAAGCATCAATATTGCATGAATAATGAAATACATTTTCTAAAAACCATTCATCCACTTTTTCTTTCTTCTTAAGGGATTCAATCAACTCCTTTTGTTTGAAGTTCTTCTTTTTGTGATGCTTAAGTGCAAGTAATGTCATGTATATTATACTAGAAACATTCAAAGGAATCATAACACTATCTTTGTCATTGTCAATTGCTTCAAAAATTCTCACATGTAGGTAGTATTCTAATGTTTCAAAATTTTCTTCTAATACACCCTTATAGATGAAACGTGAAACTAAGTCTAACTTCCCTTTAGACTTTTCAATCAAATTTTTTATTCTAAATTTTGTAACTTTCACTCGTCCTTTTCTATTTTTATTTTCCATTTCATTATTCAATGAACTCTTTGGAGTAAATATCCCTTTTTTTTCTCCTTAATATTAAATATTGAGAATAGTTTTTGATAGAATATTTTATCTTTCAAAAATATTTGAGGTTGACTACCTTATGTCTCCCTAGTTTGTTTTATCAAACAACAATTTTGATACAATTTTAATTCTTCAAAAACTCTAGGTTGAATTCCTTATATGTACCAAATTTAAAAAAATATAATTCCTTAATTCTAAATTTCACAATCCTAAGTTGGTGTTGAATTCCTTATAACTCCAAAATTAGAAATTTATAAATCTAGTAAAAGGATATTTTCAAATCCTATATTTCTAATTGTATTTAGGAAACCTTATTTCTCCAAAATTCAAAATATTTGTAAATATTAAAAATGCTTCACAAAAATAAATGATTCAACTTCAAAACTTTACAAAATCTTATCAAGAATTTGAAACTGATTTCCAAATTTTCCCAAAATAATTTTAAGGCTTCTCAAAACTTTCCAAAAATAATTAATAATGCTTCTAAGGTTTCAAATTTCACTTCTAAACCTTTTCTCTCCAATAATAAAATTAATCTTGTAAATAATTTTCTTAATATTTCTTCAACCTTAGAAAAATAATATTACCCTTTATCCTTATAACTCCTAGCTTGGGCAAATAATTAAATTTCAAATAGAATGCTTTACCTCCAAATTTAGGCATAAAATAATTGGTCAAGGGTGTTTGACCTTCCTTTGAATGATGCTTTCTCTCATCTATCACACATATGGTGCTTCTCTCCACTCTGCTACATTGATGAATGAATCTTCCATGCTATGTTTGATGCTCAATGTTGATTAATGCAAATGGAGTTAAATAATTTGCATTTATGAGGGCCTGAGATGTTCCAATCACCTCCTCAATATGGTAGGTACTCCTTATGTTTTAACTAGTGGCACTCAGTCTTTTGATGCAAGATATTACAAAATCTATTTCTTTCTCATTAAAGCTTCATAAGGCCCTTGCAACCTTTGGCACTCAATTTTAGTTGATGATGATAGTGCTTTAGCTCTTCTCCGATATTTATCAACCAATTCTCTTTCCTTATGGTAGTTACAAAACTCTCGATTGTTATTGCTTCCAATGTATCTTTGTGGTGCTTGGTCTTCTCTCCTACGTTCTCCTTGGACATGTCTATCTTGATTGACACTTAGCTTTCACTTTAACCTAGTTTTTCCTCTTCAATGCTTAAACTTCTCAATGTATGTTCTTTTGACGTCCGCTTGGCTACTTATGTTTAGACTCATTGAATGGTGTATGGCATTGAAACTTTGACTTGGTGGATTCTTTCTATTTTTCTAATAGCTCCTCCTTGAGCTTTGGTGGCTCTTCCAACCTTGGTGGTGCTCTTCACCTCTTCTAATTATGTTTTACCATAATATGAATTCTCCTTCTCAGATTTATGCATGATGGCTTCTTTGGTGGTGCTTGCTCTACCTCATTGACTTTGGTGGTTCCGCCTCTCAACGATGGCTCAACTTATCCTAGCTTGGTGGTGACTTTCTATTATCAACTTTTTATAATTTTTTGTGCTTCTTGATGTCTTTAGACACTTTTAATCTTGATCTATTTTGAGCCCTTAGTTTCTTTTGCTTCAATAATCATGCACTTTGTAAGTGTGTAGAAACAACATTATTTACTAGTATTCTCTTCTCCTTATTTCTCCTTTTCAAGCAAAATCTAACTTCAATATTTGATGTTTTGTTTTGTATATTCTAAGATGAAAGTTATACCTCCTTCCTTATCTTGAATACTCTTAACGTTAAACTATATTTTGTTGAATTCAATATCTCTAATATGGTGCTCTCAAAGAACTTAAATTAGACTAGTTTTAATGCTTAAATAATAACATTTTATAGAACTAATATTACACACCTTTTGGACTCCTTTTGTAGCTAATATCCTAGGTGATTTGATTCACCCTTTTGCTATTTCAAATTTGTAAATTTTCTAGCTTCACTTATTTTATTTTTCTTTTATGATGTTGGTCAAAACTTACCTTTGTTTATCTTCAACTTCTTTGAGTTTTGTAGCTCCAAATGTTGCCTTCTTTTTGTCCAAAATTCTTGCAATTTATAGCTTAAATTGCTACAAAATATTTATTTGTTTTGATATCCAAAATTTATAAAATTTATAGCTTCCAATTCTCCCCAAAATCCTATCTCAAAATTCTCCTTTATCCTTCCAAAAATCTACCAAGAAACTCTAAAATTTGTAGCTCAAATACTTCTTCAAATGTTGTCTAAAATACAACTTTATCTCCTTCAACTTGTTGCCTTAGATTGCAGTAAATTTCTTATTAATAATCTCCTTCAAATTGCTTCCTTTTGCTATTTGCAATTTTTTCTTAATTTCTATCAATTACTTCTTCAAAAAACTATCAAAAATCACTTTCAAATCTACCCAAACCTTCTCCAATTTGTAGCTCTTATCTCCTTCCAATGCTGCCCAAATTCATAGTCCAAAACTCTTCAAATGCTGCTCTAAAATTCTGACTTCCTCTCCTCTATATTGTTGTCCTGAAATAGTCTCTAACTCCTCCAATCCATTGCCTTAATTTTCTATCAAGCCTTCCTTCAATTTTCTATTCAAGGGAACTTCAAAATCTACCTAATTATTCTTCAATTTGTAGTGCTATCACGAAGAACAACAATATTCTTCTCCATAAAATAGCCTCCAAAACTTTAATGGCTATCTTCAAAAATATCAATTTGATATCCTATTATTTTTTCTTTCTCCTCCTTAGCTTCCACTAAATTTTATCTTCAAATTTGTCCACTTTGTTTGCCTCTTCCTCAAGAATTTTAATGTCTTGATGTCTTCAAAAATACTTTCCAAAATTTGGCAAAATTTTTGTCAAATCCTTCTTCCTTTTGGTCTTATTGTTAGATGGTGATAATTATCCCAATATCCTCATTCCACGAGCTTCTTCTACTTGCAATATTCTATCTCAAACTTTATTCAAATCTTATCCAATGTCCACTTCTTCAACTTCTTCAATATGGATTATCTAGCCTTCTTATTTCTCCCTCAAAATTTGCTTGAAATCTCTTTTCTTGGATTTCTAAATCCTTCAATATTCTATCTCTTTTCTCAAATCTGCAATGGGGACCTCTTCTCTTGGGTCTCCTCTTTCTTCAATATTATTTCTCAAATCTCCTATCTCCTTTTTCAAACATACAATTATGACCTCTTATCTCGGGTATCCTCTTTCTCCAATATTCAATAAGAGTTCTCTAGCCTCTTTCTCTCTTCTTCCTCAAATCTACTATGGATATATCTTTCTTGAGTCTTCTCAATCTTCAATTAGTAGTCTTCAATATTCAAAGGGGACATTTTTCTTGTGTCTCCTCAATATTCAATCTTCAATATTCAATGGGACCTCTTTCTTGGACCTCCTTCATCTTCAATATCTACTCTTTTACTACAACTAAAAAACTAATCCTTGTACAAGGAAAGCACATAGATATTTAGGCAATCAAATATGAATTTATTCTCTATCTATTATAGGAAGCTTCCAAATTTTTGAGAACTAATTTTTTGCAATAAAATATTAGACAACAACAATTAACCAAATCTCCAGAATTCTAAAATTAATAAACTTCACTAGTTATCATTCAATCTAGTGAAAATAAATCCATTCTAGGTCTTAGTCTTCATGAGTTTTCCTACAATCCTATGGAAAGACTCTAGCCAACAACAAATATAGAATCTTCTTCTATCTATCAACCTTTTCAATAGGACCTCCTTCTTGGTTCTCTTAATATCATCAATTTCAAGGTCTATCTTCAAGAAATGTAAATTCCTTCTATTCCAAATTTACTCTTGGAATAGGTAAATTAAATCTCCAATATTCACTCGTTCTCCTTAAACATAGTGGAAAATACTATATTCTTCGATTTTTATTTTCTAGAGATAATTTCTTCAACTTCGCTAGTTTCTCCTTAACCAATGGAAATATCCTTTACAAATTTTAAAAACCTACGCAAGATAAAACCTTCTTGTAGCTTTGATACCATTTTTACCTTTTGATGCTAAATACTTAAAACAAAATAACCTCAAGATCTAAAATAAAGATACTATATCAAATATAAGATAATGGAAATATTCTAAACATATAAAACTCATAAATAACTTCTACAACAACTCATAAAATTGCTATTAACAAATGCTCATAAAAATAGTAATTTGATATAGAATAAAGATATCAAGTACATCATACTTCCACACACTCTCCCTCTACATTGTGTTACATGTACACATACATAGAGACACATATATAATGGAGTGTGACTCTTCATATGGAGCACTATTGGCCTTCTCTCTTCTTGAGACTCTTCACTTTCTTATTATAAGGACACATGTGCACATGGACTACTATGCACATTTACATTAATGATTACTTTGCACATTCTAACAATACTTGTGCATTTATTACATTGCATAAAGTAAATACTCACAATATAATCTAAGGCACACTCATAATCTAGATATGTACCCAAGGTTGTACCTTAGCATGTACCAAATAATATAATATTCTCCAATAATCAACAATCAAATACATTCAAATATCCAAAAATCTAAAATCAATAATCTTCACTAGTTGTTCTTCAATTTATTGGAAATAAATCTAGTGGAAAGAGTCATAGTCTTCACTAGGTTTTTTGCAACCCTATGGAAAGACTCAAAATATCAACTTTCAAATTTTGTAAAAGAAAATTCCTTATCTCCTATCAATCTCCATTGTGGCTCTGATACCATTGTTAGCTTTTGATGTTTAATACTTAAAATAAATAATCACAAGATCTAAAATAAAGTTGCTATATAAAATATATCTTAATGGCAATATATAAATCATAGAAAACTCATAAATAAATTCTACAACTCATAAAATAGCCATTAACAAATGCTCATGAAAATAGTATCTTGATATAGAATAAATATCTCAAATACATCATACTTCCACACACTCTCACTCTACATTGTGTCTCTCTCACACACACATAGACACATATATAATGGAATGTGACTCTTCATATGGAGTACTCTTGAACTTCACTCTTCTTTATACTCTTCACTTTCCTACTCTATGGACTCATGTGCACATGGACTATTACATATATTTATATTACTGAATACTTTACATATTCTAATAATACTTGTGCATTTATTACATTGCATAAAGTAAATACTCACACTCTAATATAAGACACACTTCTAATATAAATATGTACCCAAGGTGGTACATTAGCATGTACCAAATAATGTAATATAATCTAACAAGATTCATAGATATTGTCGATACATTGGTAAGCCCAAAAGGTAATACTGTGAACTCATAATATCCATACCTTATCTTAAAATCAATCTTGTTATTGTCCTCCTCTCATATCCTCAGTTGATGGTATCCTAATTTAAAATTAAATTTCAAAAATGTGGTGACACCCTTAAGTTTATCAAACAAATCTTCAATCCTAGATAAAGGGTACCTATTCTTATCGATTTCTTTGTTCAACATTCTATAGTCTATGCATAACCTTAGCAAACCATATTTATTTTTGACAAATAGAACAAGTGCACCCCATGGTGACACACTAGGTTTAATCAACCCTTTTTCTAGCAACCCTTGAAGTTGCACTTTTAACTCCTACATCTCAATAGGATTTATCCTATAAGTAGTACTATGAATAGGTTTTGCACCTAGCATTAGTTTGATAGTGAAATAAAATTCATGCTTAGGTGATAGCTTAGGGAGATATTTAGGAAATACATCTCTAAAATCATGTAATAATGGATGATTCCTAAAAAATTCCTCCTTTTATCATCCCCAGTCTTATGGTTCAACTTAATGATATAGACCATACTACCTTTTCTAATAGCTTTCTTAAGCTACATTGTAGAGATCAACTAAGGTTGAAAATATCCTTGCTCACTATGGATTCTCAATCTCTGTTTATCTTTATCTGTATAGTCTAACCATCCATATTGGAAATTAATTAATATTTCATGAGGTTTTAACCA